>KZ308515.1:7993-91265 GCA_000376725.2 Ladona fulva
CTGGCGACGTAGAGACCAGGATATGTAATTAAGCCAAATATATATATATATATTAGTTATTTGGATTCCGTTTAACTCGTTAATTCAGGAAAAAATGCCGAAAGATTCACTCAAAATCTCTTTGCTGATAACGGTTTAAGAAAGTAATTTGACCGATTATGACCAAATGAGATAGCAATTAAGGTAGCAAAGGTGGGAGGGTAACATTTAACAAACCATAAAGAGGAGGAAATAGGGTTGGGAGACCATATCGGGCAATTAAAGAAGGAAACTAAACAAAAAGGTTTGAGGGGAAAATAACTGTGAATTAACATTGAGAAAAAAAAGGCATTGGAAACCAGAAGATATGGAATAAGTATGGAAGACAAAATTCAACCAGCCTCTGCAAACATTATCTTTTTCTTTTCGATATGTCGACCGTCATACATAGCAATCATCCTCGCCATTAAATTTGATGAGTGGCACCAAAACCTGGTTAGTTTGCTGTTTATATGCCATATACTCACAATAAGAGAAGTCCCAAGGAAGAATGGACTTGAAAAAAGCCTGACGGGACCGGGAATCGAACCCGGGTCTCCCAATCGCCGGTCGGGTGCTCTGTCCGGTGATCTACCCCACCAATTCGGGAGATTTTGTGGGCAAGGGAAAAGCACCATCTTGCGCTAGATCACCCATACCCATTTTCTATGTAATTAGAGAAGTGTTCACGCATGGAACTAACTTAAAATTTGGTAACTTGAACTAAACATCCCTGCATTTCTCTCCTTAACTCAGAATACCTTACCATGGTCACCGACTCCGCCGCATTCGAAACGTCTTTCCATTTCCTTTCGATGTCCCTATTTGCACCTTCACCACTGGCCCCCAAACCCTCCTCTTTAAACACGATAGAACAAAAGGGAAATTTTACCTTCGTCTCAGTCAACAGAACCTAACCCATCCGCAAAGAAAGAAATATCAACGGAGTCGCTGAGGGATGAAAAGTATAGAAAGAGGTCCTAAAAGCACGTCAGAGGGTGGCAAAGACCAAGTGGGTGTGTGCAAAGGATAGCGATGCAGGAGAGGATACACGAGAAGGAGGTTGCGGGAAGGGCAGAGATGAGATGAGAGAGATTATGAGAGGATGTTAGAATAGAGGGAGAATGAAAGAGAGAAGACGGCAGTCAGGCCTTGGTGGATGTGGGAGGCAGTGGGAGGTAAATAAGGAGATTCCACGGGAGCCGGTATAAGCGAGAGGGTGTTCCGGATTACCCACCGCCCTAATGGTCGGCAAGCAGCCGAGAGAGGTTTCGGAAAGTCAGGTCAGACTACAGTGAGCGTGCTGAGTAGACGAGCAGTGTTACGGATAAGGTTTATCATCAGCGGTGATTACTGCGCTGTCGAGAAAGCTGCAGTGCACCTTGGTGAGTAAAATTTACGGAATACGCCATGAGCTATCCGAATATGGGAATCGGATACCATATCTTGACGAATGCAGCAATTTTTTATTCACTTGTTACAGGATGAAAAAATTTAGATTTAATTTTTTTAGCCTCATTTTAATTCCATCTGTGATGATAAAAAAGCTAATACGATGTGAGTAATACTAATTAATCGCGTTATTTGGACAAACCTCAATGAAAGCTACGATAAATGTTACTAATATGGCCATCAAGCTGCACTTGCCGTGTTCACGTTTCCCACTCGCAAAATTTAGATCCAGTGAGGAAAGCACAAACAGGCGTACTGGGTTAATACTTTACAGACAAAGGTTTAAATTACAAGTGACTTTTTTAAATGGAAGACAAAAAGTAAAAATTGGGCGATTTTACATACTTAACCAAACCAGCGTATATAATGAACGTCAGAGAGAAAAGGAACGCAATCAAACGCAAAACTTCAATGATGGCAAAAATGGAATGATTTTTAGCATGTACTGCAAGGTACTTAAAATCCTTTGCCTTAAACTTAATTCGGTTCGAATCTAAAAGAAAATGACGATTTATCACAGTATTCAAATTATATATCACCAAACCGTGTAAAATTTCCTGTTGATTTGTACTTTCTACAATGGGTTTACTTACTTTTAAATCAATAGGTAACATTCTAAAATAATGATACATACGCCTTAAAAGGGATATTTTCACAAATACTGACGGAGATATGAACAAATAAATGCCACAAATAACTGCTTTGGTCTTTAAGGCTCGGAAGTACAAATTTAGTTTCGAAGTTTCCCTTTATAAAGGGCTCATTTCCCGTAACCTTCCAGAAGGGTGACCTCCGAATGAAACAGCAATAAAAAACTCATTAAGAATTTATGAGGAAATTTACCCCCTATTTGAAATGTACAGAACACTGGTCCTGTGATACTTAATAGCAATAGTGCCTGCTCTGATGAACGTTGAACGATGATGTTTGAACGCTCGAAAATGCCCGAATTAGCATTTAAAAAACACAACATAGCATCGGAGTCCATCTTACGAGCAAAAGTGTTTCATTAATGACCGCACTAGAATTGTAGTTACATGTTACCCCATAAAAGTGGTAGGATATGGATAGATTTATTTTTAACGGGTAAGAAGTTCATAAATACCTCACGGTGGCAAAAATACGTCCTTGAAATAATGTCTGATAGAGATAGATAAAAGATAGCGGGAGAAAGAGCTATAAAAATATCTATCCAGCTCTTATTCTGTTTCTTTAATTATGCGAGCCTGAGTTTCCGCAACAGTAGATGGGGTGGATAACCTGGTAGAGGACCCTCGGGATTGTTCAACACAAGAGAACACTTAATTTTCAAGGAAATGGCTGGATAAAATTAATGCTAGAATAAAAATTCACGGAATCGTATGAAATCTCTAGAGATCTTTTCGTAAATGAAACCTTAGGAATGAAATTAATATTCTCAGATTTGCCAACCCGGAAAAGTGTCATTCTGCATTTCCTTGGAAGCAAGGTTGTAAAGTTAGAAACGATGCATTACATACATTAAATAAAAAAGTGAGTAAACATCTTGGTTTCTTGCAAGTTAGTCTTATAATTGACTTCTTCCATTCCACCCAAATTAAATTCGGCTTTTTCCTAAATTATAAATCTGTATGTCTGAAAAATACAAGAATAAATAGAAGTGAAAACTAGCGACATAAAAGCGACTAACTGAAGAGTCTTACGAAGTGGGAGTTTTGGGTTTCTGTGGGAGTCCTAAGTGGAATACATGGGGGAGTTCGGGTCCTACTCAAGTCGCTATTTTACACTACTGTTTATCCTTTGATTTTAAGGCACACGCATCCTCGTGCTACGCTAAACACCTTTCCCAACATCCTTGCATGAAAAACAGTTCGTTTCCTCTGAAATGACAAATCTTCCGCTTGGCTATATTTAATTTTTTATTTAGAAAGTCTTACTTTCCAAATTACTGATTCAATCGAATTGCGTTTTCACCCAAAGGAAAGGAAAAATTTATATTGCTTTTTTAGCAACCCTTAGATCAAATTTGACTACAGACTAATCCATGATTTATCTCGACTAAATCAACTGCCGAAAGAATTTTTTCCCCTATCCAGGAGACTTTGATAATGGAGGTATTGTCTTTGAAATGCGCATTGGGACTTCCCAAAAATCGGTAATCCGGAGCTTCCCGTTTGTCTCTAAACACGAGTTCCGACTGCCGACATTCGGCTTACGGAGTGTTTTTAAACCTCTAATAAATTAACTGCCATCAAAATACCAACGATTGCTCTTGTATAAATCAGAAGTACCACGGCGTATTTTCCACAGGGATTTGATAAGACACTAATTAAAAGAAGAAATTTGATGATAGAAATTGAGGGCATCGATCACCCTTGAATTGGATCTGGCGACGTAGAGACCAGGATATGTAATTAAGCCAAATTAAGCTTAAGTAAAAATAAAATAAATTGCTAGAATTGCTCCGTAATCTGCAACGAGCTATTTGTCCTTTTATGGAAGCAAATTAGCAAACTTTCTCAGAGTTTTCCGAAAACCGAGGATACTAGAGACATTTACTTAGGACCACTGGAGACATTACATTAGGACAGGAAGAAAATACACTTTTAAGTCAAACAAGATACCGAGCGATACCCCTTATCTACTTTAGAACTTGACATTAATGGCGGCAGAAGTTAACGACCAATCCCGGGCATCCTCCAGACGTGGTGGTCAAAAAGCCGCTCCGCTAGCTGAAAAATTTCTATACTAGAAGGATTTTACGCCGAAAATAATAGTTGATTTGCTCGGAGATCTAACGATTAAGGGAAAAAAGTAACTAAATCTAAATCTTCCACTTAAAGGAAAAAGGTGGGGCAACGAATAAAAGAATTTTATAGCCTAGATGGTATGCCGCGTCGGGAAAATTTTCTCACGGCGTAAAGACAGATGAAGCGTCGCAGAGAAATTGAATCTGATCTCAAATATACGGTTTAAATAAATCTAGCACTAAAACGTGACGTCATTGGAGTTCCGGTAGAGGCAAGCTATAAAAAGAACATATACGAAAACTTCGTGTTTCCTAGAATATAGTAGACACATAAAGTACTGAGTGGGGAAAAGATAGCACTTGGCACTATATGCGCGATTGCCGGTTCCTTTAAGGGAGTGGCTTTAAAATGAAGAGTGATTTACTTTCGAAAATAAGTAAGTAAAATTTCGATTTTAGTTCAATCGAGTTTCAGATGCACAAAAGTTTAATTTACAAAGAATAATGTACTGAGAGTTGGTTCAGCTAGAAGAGATTGCCAAATTATGAAATTTGCGGAAGCCTTCATCCTTAAAATCCTCCACTTTAAGATCCCAAATTCGACGCATGACGAACAAATGTAATGTAATTATCATTCCCGGCAATAACGATAGATCGCTGATTCCAGTTACTGCCAATATCAACTGAAAAAGTCGTCTATCCTAACACTGAAAATTTCGTGAGGTAATGAACTAATGTAATATAATATGATTGCGGGTATTTCGTGGAATTAATTGATTAAAAAAAGTCTAGAACTCCGAAAAATTTTCTTCGAATTTAAACTCATTTCAAACTATAACATGATTATATACAATAAAAACTATGTATAATACTATGAAAATACAACTAATAATGAAGTAGTTCGGCAGGATCAACAGAAATATTGCAAACAGTTCTCTCTAGCTAAGATTCCATTTCACGATCATTTTTCTTGAAACAATTATTACCAATGTCTAGTAGCAACATCTCTACATGAAGTCCTTCAACAGTAAAAGCATTAGAACGAGTTCCCGAACTTGAAGGCAGCGCGCCCTCCTTAACCCTCAAAAATAATTCTTAAAGCCCCCACCCAATCACGATTATTTGAACTCGCGTGGTCTCAAATCATGCATACCTGATAATTTCATTGAATCCTCTAGCCCACCTTGTATTTTAATCGTTTCTCAAACCACCTAAGACCCGTTAAGCGAGGCCATGCAACGCGAGTCACGAAAATGCTGAATCTACCAGACCATCCGCTCTCAACCACTGAATCTGGACATGGAAGCAACAGATTTCCCTTCCGACAATACCTCCGAATCGCTGTTTCGCGTACCTTAACCCCCGATATTAAGTGACACGGCTCCGAAAACTCGCTGCGGACTAGATGTACCACAGTCCGCTGCGCCCGAAAGATTACCAATCTCCATTGAGTCACTTCCGAAGGATTCATTCGACGCGACATCTTGCCCAGGGACGTTTTCCGAGGAGACGTCGGAGGACAAAAAAGACGAAAAAATCCGTGCGTGAGAGAAAGAGAAGATAGAAAACGAGACGAAACCTGTTGCTATCGATTCTTACCGCAACACTCCGCATGATCGGTCTAGCCTCGCTGCCCGCAAACCCACCCTCGACCTCACCATCGCCTCCCTCGAAACTCCCACGATTTTTCCTCCCGTCTTTCCTCGCTACCATCTCATAATCCCTCCAAACTCACCACCCGAAACATAAAATGATAAGGCCTCTGAAAGAGCTGAAGAGGGAGGAAAAACGAGCTCTGCACATCGGTCTCTTCAGACGCCCTAGAAACAGGGCATCGCGTGTGTGACGCCCCGCTCTCTGCATAGTGGCAGCCGCAGGGGATTCGGTTTTTCCGCCCCGCCCTTCTGGTTCCTTTCGGTCGCGCCCATTCGGGGCCCTCTCCGCCCCTATTTGCCTCCTTCCCCGAGGAGGAGATTCGTGGCACGCGTGCACAAATAATAAGGGACAAAAAATGGACACGTGATGAGTAACTAGAGATTGTACTAAAAGAAAGGATCGAGAGAAACCAAAAATTACTACGCCTTTTCGTTCGGTCGAAGCTCACTCGGTGTGAGTGATCGACATGTCCTCGACTTCGATCTTTGTCTCTCAGGCAGTTGTTGACTCCGAGAAAAGATATCGAATCTACAGGAACCAAAGAAAACCACAGCGTACGCACCTATAACAAATGCGGGCTCTCAGAGATTACTCACACAGGTAACGGATAGCATTGAGATTATATCTAAAAGGCTACGAAATGTTATATTTCCCATAAATTTTACATACACGAAGATCGACAATAATAAAACCGAAATACTGCGATCCCCGAGAGGGGTGAGCCTTGAGCACCAGATACGCATGTATGTTTAGGTCTCAAGAATTTAATTTAAAATTTAAATTAAGAAAACCTGGTTATCAGTTAGTACGGCGTTAAACAACCGATTACCCGGCTAACCGAGAAACTAATTTAATAATAGTAGAAACTAGTTTAGTAGTAATTAATATTGATAATTGCTAAATATCTGGACACATGATGCATATGCTTAAGTTGCTGATCCCTAGGAAACAACATTATCGTGAAAAGAGATTACAACATCAAAATTAATTCTGAAGATAAATTCTAAAAAAATAAAAAGAAACGGGGAAGCCACTTCAAGACAAAATTTGTTCACGAAATCGCATCTAAAAAAAGTTTCGCCCGATGGGGACAGTGCCTACTGATTTTTAACCTTAATGTTGAAGAGCTACTAATAATAACAATTTTTTTAATGTCAATGACATCTATTTTATCAAATTTAATGTTTGACGAACACACACAATAATTCTCTAAACAGAGAAACCCGATTAGTCCGAACCTTGGGATTGGAGAGCTAGCAATCCACCGCCACGGACGGTAAATGACCGAACTTGCATTATGACCAGAATAACACCTCAATTTCAACGATATTCTTTATCTGGAATCAAACCATTTGACATTTATGGTGTTATGTTTTCGCTGATGTTCAAAAGATAATTAATAATTACATGAGTGCATAAAAGGACATTTAATTCGAATTAAATGATTGAATAACTCTACGATTGGACGCGCATCTTGTTCTATCGATAGAAAAGAGTCATTCGATTCATCCATATTTTTAGCTAAACAAAATATCATTGAAAAAACGGGGGGTTTTCATTTTTTACAATTTTCACTACGTATCACTCCACCATTGGAGTAATAAATGTATTGGAAATAGAGGTTTCCGCAGTGAACGTGTTAATCGAAGAGAATTACTACTTTGTCACTATCAATAATTGGGTGAAATGCACAATTAAGCGGCTCTGGGAATATCCTGGTTGGATAATCGTGCCTCCTGTACAAGTTATAGAGTTAATTATTCAGGTATTACGTGACAACTGAAGGAAATTTCAACTTTCCGATAACCTTCTTCGAAATTTCATTCGTATTTTATGATGTTTACAAAAATATTCGGGTATTCAATATGCGATAACAGTTTGTCGGCAAAGGTATTCGTGGAAATTGGCCACTCTCCTTTTACATGAGATTCGAAAAGGAGGTTGAATACTTTGAGGAATTAGGGGGTTTCGGAAAGGATTATAGGATTATTACGGAATAGTTAAGAAACTACTCAAGCCTTTCGTTCTCTCACAAGGTCGTTCTCAGTTTTCGGCTGTCCTCGTCATATAAAGAGTGGGTAGGTATGTGTCGGTGGTCGGAACTAGCTTTCAAGCTTTTTCATCGTCCCCATGGTTTTAAACAAAACATTCGAGGTCATAAAACGATAAAATTTTACTACTGATATCACGTATCTTCATTCCCATTGAATTACTTGTAATGGAGAGGTAGTAAACTGTAAATATTCTTATTATTCTTAACCACTGAAGATACTCTGAAACCTCATAATTTTTCGATTTATTACAATCTGTAACTTATATCGCTATCTTCTGTACAGGCTCGATTTTCAGGAAGTTTTAGGTTATAGTGCGCAATAACTGTATTCATATGTATAGCATTCTTTACATCGTTATGATAATGCCAACAACTATAACTAACAATAAACGTTTGGCATGCCCAGAAGTTTCAAATGATTCGAAAGTTACGCGGAAATTGTCTAGGAGGCAGTAGTATTACCGTCTTGTATTCTTAGGTAATTCATAGCCACGTACACTTTCAACGACATTATTCGTTTGCCTTCTTGGGCAGCGAAACCTCGAAAGAGGGAATGGCAAACCTGACAAATTTTGAGTGGATGAGAGGAGAAAAATATTTGGGCACCACCGGTTCACCTCAAGCCGAGGTAACTAAGGATCCTGAGGAAAAGGGTCGTTCCTTTTTCTAAACATACCGAGTAAACAGAAGCTACGGAGATGATGCGGTTAATGGATGATCCCATTAACCGTTCTTGGTTTGAAACGGTGAGAAAAGATTTCTAACGGAAAATAGTATTTTGCCCAAACTTTAAAGTGGATTAGTAATCGGTATCTTAAACGTTTAAAGAGTGATATTTGAATTTAGACAAAGGTATCTCAAAGAGTAATACCGAATTCAATTTAGCATAATTCACAGTAAACCCTCCAGTTGAATCTGAAGGCATACCTTTCCATTAGCAGACTTAATAAAGACCATTAGACCGTGACTTTATTTTTGTCAAAACCAAGTAAACTAGCGACGACAAATCCCTAACTAACTTTTGAGATTAGACCCAGAGAAAGAAATTTAGGTTTCAGTTTCCAAGAGAACTTTTACCCCTCTTACTTCTTAAGAGCAAGGAAATTTCAATGCCGTACTTGGGGATACATACTCAAAGGAGATAATCGATGGGTTATTTCATTAAAACATGCAACCTACTCGCTTCCATGTGAAGGTACACACATACATAAATTGACGCCCACCCCCGTCCCTAGTACTTGCGGGGCCCCGGGCTATTGCTGCTCGCAGGGCCCCAATATTCCATTTTAGGCGTTGAGTAGTTAGGCGCGGGAAGCCTCCAACAATATAAATGTACTGCTTAATCGAAAAATGAGATGAGATTATGGAGTAACCAACTTTATACATTGAGATGTACTTCAGTTCAACGGGAGAATTGCAACTTATAGTTTTCTTATCCAATAAGCAAAAGAAAAGTTTACAACCAATCGATTCTTATTATTTCTTGAATTACATTCCTACTGAAGAATCATGTGCAGAAATAGCAGAAGAATTAAGTTTTTGACGTGCTTATCACAAAAGATTTTTATGTTAAACTTTTTTCTACGAATATCGGTGTCCTTCTAAATGCTACGCCCCTGAAGGCGCGGGGCCCGAGGCAGATGTCACACTTTCCCGGCCCAAAGGGCACTACTGACGAAGACTCCAGAAGAGCAATCAATATCTTCTTACCTATATAACATTTTAGCCTCAAAGATTCTTTAAATTTCAGGCACATCAAAAATTTTTTAAATTTACGTATAATCTCTCTGGATAGAAATATTTTACTAAATACCGAATCTATTAAAACTAAAACTTAAAAATGTTGATTCATTAAACAGGATAAACCAGTCAAAATGCTCCTAAGGTGATAACACTTCAGAATTACAGCAGAATTAACAGCAAATCCTCAAGTTGAACCTGGAGGCATATCCTTCGATTAGCAGTAATTCTGAAAGAACCGAAGGAGACGAAACTAAAAATTACCTTTCCCTTTCAGATATCCGGATGAGTGGGATCAGTATTCTACAACATCTTCATATCAGTATACGAAGAAGCACTCGGCAACGAGTGGCATGACAAGGGCATTTGGACTGGCGGAGAATCTCACAATTGAACCAAAGGAACTTACCTACGGAAAAGAAGAGAAAAACAGAGGTTAGAATAACAAACAGAAAAGATCACAATGATGAACTATCTAAATCTATACTAAATGTCAAAATGATGAAAATAATGTATAAGATTTGTTTGTCTAATAGCTAAAAGTTGTCTTAATAACCTACCTGTTTTTTATAAGAATAATCGAGCTCTACCAAACACAGCCATGTCTATATATAGGAATGTATTTTTTCTTCCATTTACATAACCTTTGAACTGGAAGAATAAATAACAACCTTCGACAAATACTCTTATAATTACCAGTTAAACACCTCTACACAATTCAGAAGTACATACTTTATAGTAGGAATACAAGAGCCGTACATAAAAAGTGCGAGTATTTAAAGCTAAAAACATCTTAACTTGCCAAACTATCCGAAATTTCGTGGGGTAATCATAATAACTTCATTAATATTCTTTAGTTTTGACTAGCCAATGCCATTTTTCTTAAGTGCTACTTGATTTTCTGTATTCAACCGAATATCAATTTCAAATGCCTCAGAGAAACAGCAGTCAAAAGCAAACTTTCTTTGGAGGTTTCCATTTCCATGATAAAATAAATATTTAAATTTCACTTAAAGAATGTAGGCTTATCTTATTCTCCTACGGAGTAGTCAGCTTCCCACTTGCTCACAGAAAGAAAGAACAATAGAGAGCTACATCAAAGGTGTTTATTAATGCTTCGGTTATTCATTAGCCAATATTTCGTGTAATAAATGCATCACGGAGTTTATAACGAAGGCCGAAGTTGTTTTCGACCCTTTTAGGTATCTCATACCTATAGCATCACACACAAGCTATTTTCAGGTGAGAATCAGCCGAAGGATTTCTTTCTTTGTTCCGAAATCAATTATGATGGAGAAAAATGATCGATGGCATTGACTTAACGAGTTCCAGGCCAAGATGAAACACCTTAATGCTGGGCCTTCTTTTTCTCCGTCGACCCATCTGCGACTGCACGGAGGAAAGATTACGACCCCTAATGCTTTAGCGATTACGCGCCAAAAGGAAGTCACAATAGAGTTTCAACTCAATCCGAGCCGCGTTGATTATAAAGGAATTTTTATGAATAAAGATAAAAGACGGCGGCAAAAGCGATTTGGATACATGGGATCCATGCGCTCCTTCCAAAAGAACCTAAAACCCTCTTGGTAGGATGTATTTTACCACTTTCATCTCTAAAAAGCCATAAAAAAGAAAACAAATCCTTTACCACGTTAAAATTTAAAACGGGAAGGATTTATTGCGTCACCTTTCCGTCCATTTATCCACGTTCAAAAAAAGTTTCTCCTTGAACGTCGCGGATGCGTCAGCATCTCGACATTTTTTTAACTGTTAAGTCCATCAATGTACACAAATTGGATTTATTTGCACTGATCGTGAGTTGATAAGCACAAAGTTTTACACAAGGAACCTGCATTAAAAATGTCTCGCTGGTAAGCCACAAAGTTTTCTGTGCGTATGGATTCAGTACTCAAGAAAAGGTTCGAGAAAATGACTACTATGATGCACTAAAACTAATGCGAATGAACGAGGCTGAGATGCTATACCCCATTATAACGACCGGGGGGGCAACAAAGAAGATAGCGTAAGTAAATATTTCATTCTCGCCCATTTTGAATAAAAATTTACTGATTTTTACGGTAAACGATTCTAGAGGGAGAAAGAAAATTCTTTATGAAAAAGAGGATGGCCGCAATATCAGAGCACTTTCAAAAGATCGGTAAAAAAGCATGTACACTTTACGCTCAGCGTGACGATCTCATTTTATAGGCAACCAAGTCATGAAACTAACTCTTTATGTTGGGTCTTTTTCCGCTGTTTTATTCAGAGTATCTCATCCAAGAGGCAGGGGAGATAGTACACCCTTTGAGGACTTTGTAGGGCCAGCGAACGCGAATCTTTAAATGAAAACAGAAAGAGAAGAGTTTCTGCGTTTACTTGAGAATCAAGACAATGTTGTTACTTTAAAATTAACCTTTATCATGTGACAATTGGTGGTATTCCACATTATCGATGCAAAAATAAATGATGATAACATGCACCATTATTAGGAAAAGTTATTGCAATTTATAATCTATATCTATACCATTAAAAATAGTACATCTACATCTACATCTACATAAGTACCCTGCAAGCCGCCTTCCGGCGTGTGGCAGGGGGTGTAAACACCAAGAGTAGAATTACTTCTTTAATTTATTATTATCGCGTATCGTTCGCGGAAAAAAAGAGTCTCTAAAACGACTTGTCCTCGCGTCTATTTCTCTTATTTTACGCTCACTGTCGGATCGGGCAAAGTAGCAGGGGGGTCGCATAATATCAATTACGTCATCCGAAAATGTATTTCCTCTGAATTTATCTAACAATCGCAGCCTAGCTTCTAATCTCCTTTCTTTCAAGGATTCCCAACCTGCGTCTGTGAGCATTTGCGTTACACTTGCTTCTCTATCGTAGCACTTTTTAACAAAACGTATCGCCTTACGCTGCACTTTCTCGAGTTCGCGAGAGTTCGTTTCATCCGCTGGGTCCCATATACTCGCCGCATATTCCAGATGGGGCCTAACTAACGTAAAATAGCATCGCTCTCTAACCTTTTCATCGCATCTACCTACAATACGCTTTATAAAACCGAGCTTTTTAGTTGCTTTACCGCATATTTTTCGAATGTGTGTGCTCCAGTTTAAGTTATTGGTTAGGGTGATTCCAAGATATTCTACTGAGTCGACTACATTTAAATTCGTTCCACTAATTTTGTACGGGCGGTTCTGACTCAATTGTTTCCTTTCGAAGAAATTTACTACAGAGCATTTATCTACATTAAGATCTAGCTGCCATTTTTCGCACCACATTTGTATATGAGCTAAGTCGTTTGAGAGTGAAGCACTATCTTCGTCACTTGATATTTCTCTATATATTACCGAATCATCCGCAAATATCCTCACATTGCTATCGATCTTGTCGCTTAGGTCATTATATATATGATATAAATGAGGAAGAGTAAAGGTCCGATTACGCTGCCTTGGGGTACGCCTGAAGTGACTCAAAGTTATTGTAGTAGTACAAGTTATTGCCAATTTTTTCTACATTGATATAGTTACTTTAAAATTAGTATACATGGAAATTGTCTTAAAAGCCCTTTAACAATTTTCTAGATCCGCCCCTGTGAAGAGAAGAAATCCATCATAAACTTAGGATGGATTTCTGCTGAAAATTACTGCATTAATTGGAAAGATGAAAGTGTTCTGAAACATCTGAAAGGGAAACCGGATAGTGCAAAGCAAGCAGCTTGAAAACGGGAAAACCTCAAATTCCGACCATGCTCATAGATTGCCTAAAAATAAAGCTATGGCCTATCCACCCAAATCTTACTATGATAGGCATTTTATCTTCCATGGTAAATTAAAATTAAATTAAATTGAAAGACATACATTAAAAACAGCGTCTGAAAAATATTTTACTCTTTTCCATGCGGACTCAGAATTATAAGGCGTCCATTCCACGCATAGTGACAACAGATGCCGTCAGATACAGCGTAAGAGAACCGCTGGTTTGCTTGACAGAAGTGTACACTCCGATGGCCGCCTTAGAATCACACTTAGAGCAGGACTCAGATCGGGACATATCCGAGACGTAGACGACGTAATAAGATATAGCAGAGATACCGACTGGGAGTCGAAACCACGACCCCTTCGCACACGCAATAGGCTCTCTCACTCTCGATGAAGGTGAACTCGTGATTCCCACGGATCGGATTCGTACGTACGGACGAACGCAGTTTTTAATCCGCCATTTGCTCCAGCTTGGATTTCTGTAAGTAGTACTGTCGCATCTTTTTGATATAACATATTACCCAAGGAGTGATGAGGAATATTTACGTATCAGAACCTGTCGGAAAAATGTGATAATCGAGCGAAAAGAAAGATCAAGCTGGATATTGATCGTTAATACAGCATTTCTTACGCAAGAGGACGTAAAATTTTTAGATGTTTTTACAAAATCATTGATTTCACCACTGAACCTTGGGATTAATTTCAATCAATTCCTTAAAAGCTGTTATATCCCCTACAAAAAATATTCTTTTCTTGAGTATTTTTATGAAAGTGAAATAATTAAAATATTAAAAATAGCAAAATTAGCGGGTAAGGTTAACATTTAAACCAATGAGATGTTTTTCAGCAGTAAAACTACAACAATGAAAGGGACAATTACATCCCATATACAGAGCTGATAATGTTGAATGGCAATAAAACAAAGAAACTAACAAATATAATCGTTAATTATACTTACTATTTTATAATGAATCCTACGAGCCGAGTTTGGTAACACCAACAACAATGAGAGGCTAAATTTTCTAAAAAGCATTCATGGAAATATGCTGCAGCTGTGACATCGATCACTATGTAAAATCGTTGATTTGAGTACGGATTATCGGTTTACAAGCAAAAATTGTCAAATATTTCATTGTTCGACCGATAGAAACATATGATTCCTATGAAAAGTAAAGAATTTAGAAAACGTACATTTATATTCAAGTAATATTTTGGGGGAAATCCGAAATCTTGTCTCTAGCGGTAAATCTTAAATAGGCGATTGTCAGTCATTAACAATTACAATTTTCATACACCACTTTTGAATGTGAGATGTTGCTTACAATTTTCCTACATTTAAGCTTTTACAGTACCTCTTAGAAGATATCTTGTGGCAACTCTATAATTTAATAATTACATTAAAAGAGCCCGTTTTCTTTCCGCAGGTGGAAATGTCACCTCACTCGTATGTCGCGCTAGTTCTGAAAAGATTTGGTCTGTTTGGGAGATAAGGGAATGCGAGGTTGGTAAATTGTAAAAAGAGAAGAAGACGAAACGGACCTCCCGAAATGCCCCTGTTATTTTCCAGGCAAATATTTATTCAAGCTATATAAAACGATACGGTTAATGGGTGAATCAGTCAGAATCGGCCCGACCCTCTTTAACTTAGAGACGGAAGGTCGAATACCGTTAAGGATGAATGAACACCGTAATTCACTGTCACAGTAAGATTTTCCATTACGACTCTTACGAAAGAGTTTGGAAATTTTAGACTCGGAAAATAGTCTCCGTCAAATCACGGTTTCATTCAACATTAGCTTCTCCGCAATCTCAAAACGAACGATATCTTTGAGTGCGAATGGCAGCTTTTACCTCTCCTTGCCGCAATTAATTGATTATTGGTCCTGAGATAATGACTAGTGAGGCCTACGATGAGATTCCCATTAATTCTTAATAGTTTCTGCATACCTTAGAAATCATTAGCAACAGCAGAAAAAGTTAGCCAGAATAAGACTGAATCGACGTCAAAATAAATTTTAAAACTTACATTTGTTGTTTCATTGAAGGTTTTTATTGAGCCGAATCACCTTTTTATAGATAAATAAAATCAAATTAATGGCTTATATTAAAATAAACTAAGTCATAAAAATTTTAGTGAGCGTTAAGAACATCCTTTGCGGATGTTACAACAGAAAATTAAATAATAACTTAACTCCTTCCGTAGAATCTCGGCCTGGTCCTGAAAACACGTTAATGAAGCACATTTTTTTATCCCAACTTCTAACCAAAAACAATACAACCAATTCAACGGACTCAGAGTTAAAAGTTGAATTCTCGTTGCTCTCATTTCAGCATATATACGTACCCATTGGGTAGTGTTTCTAAATATTTTCCGAAACAAAAACGTTAAATTTATACTAAAATCGGTAGCTTATCGAGTATTAATTGGCATACGCCTCAAGGGCATGAGGTATTCAGCTAGAAGGCCGATTGGAACCTCATACCCTCGACCAATAGCTACCGAGAGCTAGGATAGGGGAATGAAGCTTATTCGACAAGATGAGGAATGAGATAATTTGTGGTTCCTTTCCTTGCCGAACCTGAATGCTTTAAGCGGCACAGGTCCATGTAAGTGAAACACAAGGACTCTATAAGGAGCACCTTTTCTAGCATTCCGTAATGAGAGACCTTAATCGAGGTCATTACGCACTATCCCTCGTACCTCAGTAGCTTTCATATCATCACAGTAATAAACAAGACTGACAAAATTAATTNCGAAATTAACGTTGAAGGAAGAAAAACTAACCGTTTTACATTCGACTTTTCATTGTTGCACTATCCTTGATCATACCAAGGACGGAACATCAGATCTCTGCAGCGTCTAACTTCTATAATTTGTTATGATATCGCCTATAGCTACATCCTTGACTCTTATAGAGTCAGTGATACGAATGAAAATGATGAGGATACTTTAAATAATTATCAACTATTGTACTAATTAATTCATTATTTTGTACATTATTTAATTAGTCACTCTGACGTTAAAAAGACAACCATAAAGATTGCAAACATGTCGGCGGCCGAAACGTCGCGACGTTCTACAGTTCTGTAGAAACCGACGCGTCGGTTTCTACAGAACTTAATTAGCTGACCAGCCGAAAGGGTTTTCTCCTTATTCTGTAACTATTTTCATCTATACAGCATTTTGTACAACTTATTATTAAAATTAAATTCCCTTTACATTTACTGCAAAATATTTCATAACCATGCCAACCGTCCTGTCTCACTGCGGTGAAAAATCAGCAAAATAAATTTGTTTCATACATCTCGACATTTCCTCTGCAATGCTTCCAAACAATTTGTTTTTATAAAAAAGCGTGATAACGCCCATTTTACTGGTTTTGTACAGACCGACAGCAATTCATTTCAGATATGGCCTTCAAAAGAAATGAGTTAAAATTATCCGTCCAATCTAAAATGACAAACCCGTCCACATTGTTAAATCGGAACGGAAAGCGTACATTTTTGCTTTTTTGAAAACTGTAATTATAACTCAGTTCCTTGGGAAAAGACCAATTTGTGCATTCCGAAGATCGCGTGTTTTTGTTGTTGATGTAATAAAAAAAAGTATTTTGAAATTAATGTAAACTGAACTTTCGACGCAGATCTGCAGGTAAATTAACTTATGCAAACTTCTTGATTCTGGAATTAGCATTGCGTTCAATATCATAAGCAACCTTTTTCCCAAATTAAAACTTAATTCTACCTCTTTTGATTTCCGTCTCCGAATCTTTCTGAGAAGCTAAATTGAACTAACTTTTTCATATTCACGAGTCGTGCTGGACCAACGGTCGAAAAAAATAAAAGATGGCGGAGTAATTTCTTCCCGACGAGGAAGTAGTTAAAAGAAAAATGAATGAGATTTGAGCTTGCAGATACCGCCTCCGAGTTGAAAGCTCCGAACCCCCGATTAAGGTAAAATGTGCCATGGGGTATGGAAAAACTCTGGAAAAAAAGTCTCGTTCGCAGATAAATGATGAGAGAAGGCGTGACTGAGAAATTCGTCTGCGTCCAGTCTGAGATGGAGAGAGAAGGCCGTCTGAGAATAAAAGGAGTTCGAAATAACATCATCTCTAATTTGAGATTATTCTTCAAGGAAATTTGGAATCAATCCTAATTTTACTTGGTAACCTCACGAGCAATCTTGTGACACAGGCTGCATAGGCTGGTCAACCTTTCAATCTACACAAAAAGTCCATTAAAATTGAGGCAACGTCTATGGAGAAATATCTATAGTTTCCATCAATTTCTTACATATATTTTGTTCGGAATCTGAGAGGCTTGGATAAATGAACTCAATTTTTCAGATGAAACTCTCGGAAATTTCCAAGCATTCCTCTAAGCATTGCAAACATCAGTTTTCTATAGACCTCCTTTGTATACCAGTGGAGTTACCACGTAAGCGCCGTATTCGAATCTTCGGCTTCGAATTCGGCCGCCGGATTCGAAATGACGTCAGATTCGTAAGGTGTACGCTATCCGTGCGACCACGTAAGCAATTCATCCCCATGTCCCACATTCGAATGGCTTAAGATAAGGGAATCCGATTCTTGTTTCGAATTTACGTAATAAACCCCTAGCTCTCCCAACAACACGTCTGTGTCACATTTTAACTTAACACACTTAAAAAAGACTTGTTTAGGAACTTCAGACTTACCAGAACTGTTTTAACTTTGACCCTATCAGGGTAACATTCAATAAATTATACGTATGAATAGCAATAGTGGCAAAAACAGAAGATATTGAATAAAGGTTGAATTGAAATATAAACCAATTCACTTTTAATTCGTTAACCAATCCGATAAAATGTTCAGATGACGATCTTAACAGAATGATCATGTGCGATAAGTATCCTTTATTATCTACAGTGAATTTCTATAAATTATTTAATCAACATCTACCACGGTCTTATCATCTGAGATTTTTAAAATATCGCTCAATAAACAAGGTTGTAACTTCATTCAATATTAGACATAGATATCAGTAGATTTTGCGGAAATTTTTAGTTTACTATTTCATATAAATCTTCGTTTTGCAAGAAAAATGACAATCCTAAATGAACATACCGTATGAAGTAACCAGGCATCTTTAACGTCTTAATTAGCGAAAATAGCTTACAGATACTAGTTAAACTGATACCGCTGACTTATGTTACTAATTATCTTGATTTTGAAATGCTTTTCAAAGGAGATCAGTTCACGATAATTTAATATTTAACAGCTTCGTCGATGGCTTTCGGAGATCGCGCTCGTTTTTTTACCGGAATTACGATGTCTTTTACTTCGCCTAAAAATTCTGGACCGATGAATTCTTCGAAAATTTTTCGTCGCACCGCACCGCACAAAGGGTCTTAGAAATAAACACTTGATTTATGGTTTCTTTGGAGATGAAAAACATCGTAAATGCTCTCCATAAACACAACGTCAATGTAACATAAGTGTTCTACCTTTCGGTAGGTTCATGTGCCTTAATCTTCCTTATTCAATGCCATTTCTTTAATTTCTTGGTAACTTACCTCACTCCTTATGTAATCTAACAAATGTTGTCTCTGTTTTTCCTTTCTATTCTACTCTCATTTACATTGTAAAGCAATCCCTCTCCGCTCAATAATGACCCAATTACTCTGTCAACCTTTAATTACTTCAATTAAAACTCCCCGATCTAGTACCTCTGTGACGTCAATAATGAAATTTAAATATTAAAACCTAAAATGAAAGAATTGACGCAAACATAACGCTTCTTCTCATATTCACTCACATTCTCAAAAAGTAACGTAAAAATATGGCCATTAAAAAGAATAATCCATAGCTACAAGGATAAGAATATAATACATCATCCACCTGCTACTCAATAATAATTCCATAATCATTTGATTAATGACTCCCGAGTGTCGAGATATAGACGCCATTCTGGCTAACATCTCGCGATATTGGCCACTTACTCCATTAAAACGAAGGAAATTCCAACATCATCCGAAGAGCTTTCTTGAGCACGAAATTAACGTTGAAGGAAGAAAAACTAACCGTTTTACATTCGACTTTTCATTGTTGCACTATCCTTGATCATACCAAGGACGGAACATCAGATCTCTGCAGCGTCTAACTTCTATAATTTGTTATGATATCGCCTATAGCTACATCCTTGACTCTTATAGAGTCAGCAAACTAAGTTCCTAGCTCGTGCTGAACTTCGCTACAATGTAAAGCTTAAGGTAAAGTATGAAGCATCTATGACAGAGCAGCCATTTGTCTTAAAGAATTGGATACGCAACATTAACCGCCCAGGAAGTCGAGTTTATCAAAAGTAATGGCATGCCGTTATTTTGATGTACTCTTTTGACACAACTGGATGCAAAAGTAGAAGTCCGCAGCGGGATCAAACAGTCAAATCGTGGTTCTGTCCTACATTTACTTTCTGACTTAAATGATTTCAGTGAGGTAAGAAATATATAATAACTGGAGGAGGAGCTACCTCTTACTTGATCTTGATTAGCAGCCTAGTTCCTCTCTTAAGAGTTTGTAGCTAATGGGGGAGGGGTTGATGATCCAAACAGCCTTTGGGGTGATGACTGTATAAACAGATATCGGAGAAGACCACTCAACGGAATTTGGGTTACTTACGCAACCGAGTGCCGAACAAAGATTTACAATTTGCCCAAATAGTTTACAAACAAATTCCTCGTGATTAAATGCCCAAGAAATTCAGTATTTAGCTCTCCAAGGAACACCCGGAAGATGTTAGTTGATTTTACCGAATGGTATACTGCTAGCACGGTTAATTTGAAACGCCTTACACATCTACAACCAGAACTGCCATGCAAGTCGCCTATCAAAGCAGAGCTGCTTGATGCTTGCGGAAAAATAAACTGTAAACAAAGATAATAATAAGCTAGCCTTAACATCCAACCTTGTAAAATTGTAAGATACGAAGGCAAGGTTCCCGAGGCGCTAGGTCGACGAGAGAAGGATGAAAATTAATCCGCAGAAATATTTTGTGAGCTAAAATTGCTGATTAAGGTAAAAATCATCGCCATAATCAAAAGACTTAAAAGATGAACTTGTATTTAGAGGCCATTCTGATAATGAGAATCCGTACCTCGTGACTTGGCCGTTCCGAGAGATATATGGCCCCATGGGCCGTTTTAAAACCCGAGATTTATAATATTCTTCACAATCCACAGCAGCGAATACACACAGTCTATTATAAAATGCATAAATTCACCATCTGCCACGGGCAAAAATATTACCGCGGTTCGGCTCTCACGGATGATCAAATTAGTGGGGTCATCAAATTACATTTCAATCATATTAATAATATGTTAAAGAGCCTCGAGTATTAAAATGTACTTAACGTTCGAGTACGACGCGGACAGTTAGCGGTCCACACGCCATTTTAACGAATAAAAGGCGTCCCTTGCCGAAAACCCACGGCACATAAATCGAAGAATAACCTTGAGAGTCAAAACACACACAGAGGTGGCCGAAATGTTGTGGAAGTCAGTAAAGAGGAAGAATACAAATTCTTCTACATACTTAGTAGAATATTTATTGGGGTCCGCAGTCTGAGAACAATCACCACCATAGACTTCCCCGGAACCGGTTACCGATAAATTTTCCCTTAAAGACAATATTTGATAGCTAGAGAGAGATACGTATTCAAAGAGGACCCGCCTCCTCTCATCAGTGACGGAATCCACGGTTGCTCACGGATTTCTTCCCGCCGACTACAGAGATAAATATTCAATCCGTTCCGTTTAATCAGTCGTTTCCGTCTGATTTTCTACACTTTTTGAGCAAACGCGGGATGATTAAACTCGACAAAAAATAAAAATCGCTCGCTCGATCGAAGGACGAAACTTTAAACTCGAAAGCTCTAGGTTAATCGAGGGAAAAAACCGACCGCACCCGTGGGCGTAGCAGCTGAGAGGTCAATCCACTAACATCGCCAAATGATACCCATTTCGAAGATTCGGCTACCTGAAAACGCTCGAGGAAACTTTTCCTGAAGGTTTTTTATTCTAAACCAACACAGTCGGTTAAAATACAAACATAGTTTAGAAGGAAAAAATGTATCGCGCCAGCACAGTTTCACACTAATGAGCAAAAAATGACACGTTCATCGAGGAGTTTATAACCTGAAAGAAAATGATGGATGAATAAATTATACAGCATTGCATTTCTACTAAATCTGTGACGTTGGATTGAGATTTGAAATTCTTCCTACAAATTTGATACTCAACTGTGAAAAAGCAAAAGGATTTATCATAATTCTAATTGTCAGATTCCAGTATAATACAGACTCTACAAACATCATAAAAATTTGAAAATAATTCAGTCGACTTAAGGGGAGTTTTTCGAAAATGATGAACAAATTTACAAAAACACATAATTGATAAACGCTCTTATAAGAGTGAATAGTTAGAGTTTCGATAACACAGTTAACAATAATCGAAACCACAAGAGAATTCAAAATAAAAATTAGCTTGGCGGGATACGCTATGATTTCCATAAAACATAATTTGACTCCACCTATAGCCCAATATTCATTTATCTATTCATATTTGTAAAAAAAGCAAATATTTGTATTCATATACGTCTGAAAATCTATTTAAAAAACGGAGACCTAAATCACTATTCAACCAACGTAATCTAGGAGAGTTATTTCACCATCAATAACACGAAGTAATGAATTTGCGAAATTCGATTTTTTTTCTGTGAGTGACTATGCAACATTGCGTATGCTAATAAGGGTAAAAGTCTCAATAACTCATTCTATATTCACTTATCTCAACATTTTCCTCAGGTTGCGCACTTAATAGCTTCACTTACCCAAATTTCACTTCCCGCTGTATCATTGACTATCGGTGTCAATTCGGTAGATTTGACTTGCTTTCATATTGACGATCTTTAAGTCAGCTCTGGCCTTAATTTCAATACATTAGTATTTTCTAAGTGTTGCACTTTGTCATAAATTATTCACTTTGTATATTCAAAATATGGTTTGTTTTTTTTCTCGGGTGTTTAATTCAATTGTAGGAAAAGGAAACATTGCTAGCTGATGTTTCTGATTGACAGATCTAGATATGCTCGTATATACGGAAGGGTCACATAAGAGTTTTATCGAAAATGTCAACTTTATTTTACGTTGTAGAAGTTATGTCATGTCTACCAACCTAAAATTTTAAATGGTTACTTTTAATAACTTAATACCAGCAACTATGTGAGTGGTGATCGATTTTCAATCTGAAAAAAAGTCCGATAACAATCATTGGGTAGAGCAAGGGGAATCTGCCACAGGCGCTCAAATTCCAGAACCGTAGCAAATGATTCAATCTCATCAAGAACTCGAGGCGTTGAAATATTACTATGGTCGTTCCTTTACCTTACGAGGCCACATATTCTACAACATGGCCATAAGTTCCGTTTTCGCCGGGACAGCTCTGCTCCAGGGCATTCCTTCTCGTCCATATCGTCAAAAACTGTAATTTGTCCCGTTAAGTCCAAAAATTGTGAATTTTTACTAAATTCAACAGTAAAACACAGGGCATTAAAACTTTCGGCTTCATGCAGCAAATTGTCTTCAATTCCCATCAAAAGATAAGTAATATCTGTATTGAAGAAATTGAAACATCTCGCGAAAAGAAATAGGACGAAAGAAATTGTTCCGTTTTTTCCGCGTTCCACAGAAGGGAAATTTCACATTTTCAACTCGACTGGATATGGTCAGCCAACCTATGAATAAATTTAAAGTTCCATTCCCTGGTCTGGAATCACAATATTTAGGTAAGGAAAAAATAACATCGCGAAGAAATCATAATAACCATCGGCATCTTCACACAATCGACTTAATTCCACTTTTAATATTGATACTTATGAGCAGAAAAAAAATAATTATCACGTATATTTCCTATGATTATAATTAATAATTAATAACATTATGACTCTAAATATAATATGTTAAGGTGGCCACCGACACCTCCTCTTGTATGCGATTGGATATCGAACATGGCTTGCTTGCTTACGTTGAGGAAGTTATCTTTCAAAGATCAACAGAGCATTAAGATATATTTTACAATAGCTGTAAACAACCCTCGGAGGATAAACCCTCTTAATTCCATCTTCAGCTTCACACGGCTACCGCCAAAGATAAAAAACGACTGATAAAGCTAAATACGGAGTAAAGATATGTTCAATTTAACTTTTGGAAAAGATGTACATACATACCTACCTTTTAGAAAGAATGTGTCATTACCCTTCTTTTAAAGTGCTACCGTTTATATGGATTTACATCACGCTAGAACTTTCCAATTAAGCATCCTTTAATTAAGCTATAAACTGAATTTCGAGAAACAGAAAGGTAAACAAACATTAAACAAAGAAACTCAAACACATGGGCACATTATTCTTAAAAGATGCTACGAGCACTTGGAACGTTACTTAACGTAGGTAACTCAACGTTAACTTCGATAACCGAAAGTGATGCGCCAATTTTGATGCTGGTCGTTATGGGATTTCTCGACACACTTTCTCACTGCCAAACAGTGGGGCTGTCAAATTTCTAGGGCTAGAAATGTATACAAACGAAAAACTCATACTAAACAGAGTATAAAAGGATATGTATAAAACAATAGAAAATCCAAACGTGGACATATTCATTACGGAAATATGTCAACCCGTATGAAGGCAATGCGTGGTGTCTTACAAATAACTGAAATATGGAATTCACCTAGAAGAGAAACTCAAAATATACTTAGATCATAATAACATAGAGCATAGTTTAATTTACTTTGAAAATCTTCTCTAATTTATCAGAAAAAAATCACGGCTTAGCGTGTTATTAAGAGAACAGTATTACACTCGTTAGAGATATTGCGGTTCATTAGGAAATTTTTTTATCGATCAGACATCGCCTCTCTCGTTAAACAAATTCTGAAGAAAATATAAATGTTTCCCGGATCTTTGTTATTTCATTTACCTGTCGCACTTATCCTCAGAAAACAGTAATTAAGGGAATGAAAATCTTCAGGGTAGCTGAACACATTAATGCCGCTGTATTAGGTTGACCAATAGCGACGCATGTTTTATTAAAGCTACCTTAATGCTAACTAACTATAACTTACGGGCACTGAAAGAGAGAACGAATCTGTCAATAAATTTTAAAGAAAAGAGAGAATACAGAAAATTTGAGCTTGATAAAGATTATCTGTGATCTTTAAAGAGCACAGTATATCTCGCTATTCACGAATGAAATCTGTTTTGCAAGAAATAATCTTCACCTACAATTGAGTAAAATCCTTACTAATTTTCTTTCCTTTAATTCATTCGCATCAATGTTGATGTGTTATATGCTGCCAGATTTTGCTGACAGAAAAAATAAAAGTAATCCCGATAGAACGAAGACTCTCGCTTTTGACAATTCCCTTCGCAATTTCTCAACGTTTCGGAATAAATCAGTAATAAGGGAAACGCCTGAAACAAAGTAATATCTGAATCGGTCCTCATCATTCCGGACAATTCATCCAGGAGACGGATTCGAAAAGCGAAACGTATCTCTATTCCCAATCTCAGTTGCGTCCTTCCTCTACCCATCCCATTCCCTATGCACTGGATACAGATTTGCTAGGAGCAAAGCAGAAAAGAGGAAAAACCAGGAGCTCTCAGATTCTTCTTCGTAACATAAATTCCTTTTCAAAGTAGTTAATCAATTCAAAGGCAAACCGTTCAAAACTAGAAGAGAATTATCGAATAACATCCTTTCGGCTAAAGCAGCAAATCAACCGGGATTATGCGTGACAGTCCCAGATTTTGATGTTATGTCTCATGTGGAAATGAGTCCCGTAAAATGTTCCGCATTTGAACAAGTTTATAAATTCCTCTCTCGTTTGAAAAACATTAAAAAGATAGCGAAATTTCATTTCACTCGTAACTTCCGCCAAGTATTTAATATTCACTACTCGAGGAAATAAGTTTTACATATCGTCGCTTGTGATGAGTGATCCCCGATTTTAAAAACCTAATCACATTCTGCCATCGACACCGTAAGCTATCCAAATTATTCTACCTGGTATACCAAAGCATTATTTGCCATCAAGGATGAAGGAAAGGCAGTAAACTTTGAACGGATAGCCCTTTGGCTGGAAACCCAAGGAGTAACAGAACAGAAATGTTAAAATGATAAAAATCACTCGGGTGGAACTCACTGCAGGAGAGAAGATCTGATTACCGACGAAAGCTTTTCAAAAAATTCATCGGTCCAGAATTTTTAGGTGAAGTTAAGAAAAATGTCATTCCAGTGAACAGCGAGCGCGATCTTTGAGAGGCGACGACCAAGCGTTACAAGGAAATAATCGCCAAAAAAGATAGTTACTTCTGGTCGTTCTTTCTGAATAGCATCAGAGAATATAATAGGGTAGATTAGGTAAGGTGTTAATACACCCCCTACCATACGCCAGTGGCAGCCTGCAGGGTAAAAATCTAAATAGAAATGTCATGTCGACATTTTTCTCTCGAAGAAGGAACTCGAGCCCTGGTTTATGTTTGCTATATTCATTTATTTGTTTTTTGAGCGTCCATATTTAAAACTAGATAATCATCTGCATCTATACTTTTACTAATTATGATAAATTATAGACGTTTTTCTCGAAAAGAATTGGAACCGAGTTTGGGGACACGCACCAAGTCGCTCATTTAAGAAATTATCTAAAAACTGACTTGAATGTGGTTCCAAAATTTTTGATTTGCTTTCAAAGCCTTTCCAATAATTCATCATCTCAACTTTTGAATAAAATACGGCGTATTCTAGATTGGCTGAAAAGAAAAATTACGGCACCTATCACAGCTGGCTGCTTCACTTTTGGATTAACTGCCGTATATCCAGTTTCACAGCCCTCTTGACTAAAAGATTTGACTTATTCTATAACATTTCCAAGAACATAACTTCCCGATTATTAAATACAATATCATCACTTAAGGCTCTGGAATAACTTTCGACTTCTTAACTTAAACACAATGAAATAATTTTTTCGATACATTAAGATTTCCGATATCTTTATTCTTTTACTGGGGTCACTCAACTCGTTAATTGGACCCATCAAAACTTCGATTCTGCCTAGATTTTCCGCCCGGACGAGTTTCTTATGGCCTGTTCGGAAATATAAAAGTTTGTCCGGGGACTCGCCCGAGGGCCGTCCGGAGACCACACGCCCAGAATCGATTGCCTACGAAGATATATGTATGAATGATTGATTCTCCTTTCAAGGGCTCATTTAGCAATAATAGTTCTCACCTTTTACCCTTTCATATCTCTTGCGCAGCTTTAGGTAAATATTCGGTTAATGCGTTCGGGGATACATTAAATGTAACTACTATCGGATTTTTAATTATCACGATCACGAGAGCTCCGAAATTAGATCAGCGGAGAATCGGCGTAGAGGAGGTTGCAACCCCGATTTCAGCGAAAGGGAATTTTCAATTTCTAACATTTTGTAAGTGTGTTGAAATAGCACTTCAGGTTCAGACTAAAAATGTCAACTCGATGAGGAAATCGTTAGATTTTTCTATTTTATCCGTGGAACTGCGAGGTTGTTTCCAGATGAGATCTGCTATCCAAAAAATGTTGCTTAATCCAACAATTCTATCACTCATAAGTAGATTATTTTCAATAGTTTACGTAACAGATTATCGATAGAGAACCGAAAAAACGTTACAAGAAAATAATCGCCACATAGTTACTTCTTCTGATCGTTTTTCCTGTAGAGAATTAACAGACTAGAGTTAGATACGGAGGTTGGTATGTATGTACAATCAAGGGACGACTTTGTGGTAGGAAACGAATCGTACGGAATGAAGATACAAGATTTAAACCGTAAGACGATATATTTTATTCTGCCTCCATGGTTTCAACAGGGATCCCGGATAACTAAGTGGGTAGCGTGTTCGTTTTTGATGAAAGCTATTCCAGGCTTCGACTTCAGGTAGAGGCCATACGTGCGAAATTACCTCAGCTATCGAAGTACTTTTGTAAAGTATAAGTATAATTACCACGGGGTGGTTTCTACGCTTCGCGTTATTATCAGGCAAAAATAAAGTTGTTTCTCAATATATAGCGAAAGGGGAGGAGGGGGGGGTTAATCGGGGAAAGAAAGAGGGATTTAACGACAAATAAAAGGATTGCAAGGGGAATGGTGATTGGTAATAGTTGATGAACTTGACTTTGATGGTGGAAAGGGTCTTAAGAAATTTCAATTGCTCTCTAGCGTTTATTAGACAGTAATTTATTTTAGAGTTCCATTTTACATGACCACTGATAGATTCCAAAAGGTGGCTGGCCTGTGTTCCAACCTCATCTTCCTGACAGCCTTGTCCCTTGAATGCGAATGTGTCCATTCGAGTAGAATAAAATATACTACATTAGGTGTAAAAGTCTACATTTTCATTCTTTACGGATGTTAGTGTTAATGGGCACCTTGCCATACCCCACGCACGGTTACTGTGAGAATGTAATTATACAATCAATACATAAATATTGGTTGAATCAAACGCTTATCTCATTATTATTTTTCAGTCCACGACGAAATATTTCGATACGAAACCGAGGAAACCTGTACCGTCTTCCTCTACACAATCGCCAATGAGCGATTCCAACGAGGGTCAAGTTTTACTTAGCACGCCGCCAGAGGCATGAATGACCCTTTCTTACATTCAATCGACCTTATCGCCTACGACGACGTTTTCGCGAAGCACGTACGTGAGGCAGAAATGGCAGTTGCATTGGGTCGTCCGCAGCGGAATAGTGAATGAGGGACGGCTGCAGCGGCCGCCTCAGGAATCCGATAAGAAGAGGGGGTGGCAACAAAAGAAAGGGAAAAATGCGACGGAGAGAAAGAACTGGAAAGCAAGACTACCGAGTATGTCCCCGAGTCGGGAGTATGAGTGGGGATAACGCTAATTGGTGAAGGAAAGATGAAGGATCTACGAAAAGGAATGTCGAACTGAAGGGAACGAAAAAATATGCAAGCGTCGAACATAAATTTAACAAAAAGTTCTTATGATTCACTAAAAAAGTAGTTGAAATATGGGGGTCGTTAATCTGAGATGGATTTTTCTGCGAACTTCGCTCTTGAAGCAATTACTGTGCTTCAGATTTACGAATTTCAGATTAAGGAACTCTTCTTGATATAAGAATGAAGCGGAAAACGTAAACATTGTTTTTCATTTCAATTGCATTCCGCGGATTTTTAGTGTAAATGGGCACATGGCATGGTCGGATTATTTAGAAGTTCGGCATTCACAAACGTTGGGAATCTTCAGCANTCTAAACTTTCTTGAACATCAACTGAAGAAAATCGGAAACCTTGATGCGGGAATTGCCTTTGAAATAGTAAAAAGGAATAGAGAATTCGCTATGAAAATCGTACTTATTTTATATTAAATATGACTCTAAAAATATTATTGATTTTAGATTACTTTAACCAGTCAATGAATGAATGAACCAATCAATGAATCAATTAGAATGCGTCGATGAAGCGAAATCGACGCATTCTCGAAGACTAATTCACAGTGAAAGGTAAAAATCATAAATAAAATTACATAAATACGAAGAAATAAACGAAACGTTTGGTATAACCTGGAAGACTGAACACATACTACAATCCTTATGTGTTCTGTAGAATTAGATTACAATATAGACAGATTTTACCGAAACAATAAACTAAAAGGAAAATGCCAACCGCAAAAGTCAATTCATTGATGATCCTTATCACTATTTTTATTTATGTAATTGCGATGAATGTCCCAGAAGAAAATATGTTTTGGAATCTTAAAATTCAAAATAAGTGTTAAAATTGATTCTCGATCAATTATAATTTCACCAAACATTCTTAATGAATTAATCGATCATTTGCCATTTTTAATACACTGAATATCGAATATTTCATAATATCTTGCTTTCAGTCAACATTCAAAGTCTCACAAGAGGATTTATAGCTAAAACTGAACGAAAATTGGAATTTTAGTGCTTCCTAGAATAGGAAGCTCAGGAAAAACAGATTTCCTCAAATTTACACGAAGGAATAAATTTTATACAGTAGGAATATCAAAACACAATGGAAGGGAATAAAATGGAAACTATGACAGAGGGGGGCATATAGACAAGCAAGACATCGGCGAGCAAGGAAGATTCCTCAAGGAGAAGATTGACCGACAGACAGCAAGCTCTTGTGTTATCATTCCGCACGGGAGAGGGGAAAAAATCCCTAAAAGCCGGAGACGACATGGAGATAAGGAAGAGCGGAGATGGAATATTGCAATAACGTCGTTGGCATGAATGTATGGGAAGCAGCTTTGGAAGACTCAATTGGCTGCGTGCGATGGGAAGGATTCACGGAATGGCGATAGAACTCCCTAAGGAAGGAAAGATCGCGGAATACGTAATGTTTTCCAGACTAACCCTCGCGGGGTACTTCACTTTAAGGCGTCTATTATCGGCGCGAGTTTTCAAATTTTAATTGTCGATAGGGTTTAACTCTAAGACGAAAAATCAACATTTAAGATCAGAGCCCATGGCTGCATCGCACCCGGGCGGCGGCATCTAGAGAGCGGCTACAAAAGAGATTCCAACCATTATTGGGCTCCCAATAGCCAAGTGGGCAACGCGTTCAACTTCAGTGAAAGCGGTCCCGGGTTCGATTCCAGGTGGGGGCTTACGTGCGAAATGACCAAAGCTGTCGAAGCACTTTTATCAATACTACTACTTCTCCAACCATTATTATTATTTTTATTACAACAACATTATTTGTTGTTTTTGTGATGGACGCGTCTTATCTAGGAAAGATTATAGTGTGAAATTAAAGATTAGGAGACATTTAGAGGAAAGAATTACGGATAAATCAAGACTAGAAAGGATTATTTATGCGGTGGATTTAATCGAAGAATTTGAATCAATAAAAGATTTTCTGGTGCCAAGAATAAACCCTCATCAAGTTTTGAAGTAAATCTTTACTAGAGATTTGATCGGAGTCTTTCCTGATTAGAAAATGGCTTTGCGTGCTTTATTGACATTTCCGGAGAATATTGCTGCAAAGATAATGATAATCAAAAGTATTGAACTATAAACTCATAATGATCATTCTCAATGTCAGCATACGGAATATTCATAATTAATCGTTACTGATGTTTTGTGACCAATGTAACCTGGGAAATAAATTCGTAAAGAAATGGTTTTGTAAGACTTGAAAAATAATTTTTACCTACAAATCGGGAAATGCATGGTTTTGGTATTTAATTTTACGGGGCGGCATATTATGTTCGCACCCGGGCGGCAGATAGGCATGGCGTGGCTATGTTTAAGATAGTAAATGTTTTCTAAGGGCGAAGAGGCATATGTAAAGTCAGCCTAATTACCCTCACAAAGAGATAATACGTAATCGAGAGAAAGAAACAGATAAAACGATTCAGCTACATCCATAAATCTGAGCTGCCTGTTTGCGCGGTCATCAGCCAAAAGGCAGATTTGATCCTTAACCCATGAACTATTAACTACCAAAGATGAAGAAAAATGAAGCTTACCTGGCAATATGAGTAGGGAGGAGTTAGCCTCCCTTCCTTCATTAATAAAGCATGCTATGAGGCGTAAAAGCCCAAGTACAGCGAAAAGACCCTTTGAATAATACTTTTGACTGTCCGATATGGTGTTACAAAAATGAATGCAATTATTCTTCATCATTCATCACCTCAGTAAAATTCTCTCTATCAATTTCATGAACAAGTAATGCACGAGTAAATGAAAGTAATATTTTCCACAATAATGAATCAAAACACGAATAAAAAATATTCATCAAGATATGGCGGCGAGAACTCTATCTGAACATGAACGTCACATTACAGAGATAGAGACGAGCATACTTGTGAAACCTTATTCAGCAAACGACGCACGACGGACTACGAAATACGTAGTTCACTTTGTAATTACGCGATCTGCCAGGAGCCGGAAGGTGGCGGGCAGGATAAGAATGTAAATGGAGATGTAGATGAAATATCTATGACGCCACCCCACTCCACCTCCTGAGAGGAAACATCAATCTCGCCATTTACGATTTCTGTGGCTTAGGATTAGAAAGCGAGTATCATCGGATGATGCCTGCGAGATTAGAGTTTAGCCGTTTGGGGCCCAACGGAGGACGTGATTGCTCGTCTTTGAGCCGAGCAATAGTCCATCTCATATCCTTACCTCTATGAAAGGAAGGGAACCTGTTCTGCGTACCAACGGAACGAGAACGCGAGGATGCTTCCATGTAACCCACGCCAGGATGCAGAATACCAATGACGTTATTGGGGCTGGAAATGCACCGCGGGTGGCTACTCAAATTATCGCACAGCCGTGAAGGAAGTTGAATCACGGGGCTAATAAAATATAAGCTTCAAAAGGAAGGATTCGCAAAGAAGAATTGGCAAATTCTAAACTTTCTTGAACATCAACTGAAGAAAATTGGAAACCTTGATGTGGGAATTGCCTTTGAAATAGTAAAAAGGATGAGAATTTGTTATAAAAATCGCACTTATTTTATCATTACGTTTTGAATTTTGAACATTTACAATTTTGATTTTATATTACTTTAAGCAATCACTCATTGTGTTCTGATGCGAATTCGATTCATTCTCGAAGACTAATTCACAGTGAAAGGTAAAAATCATAAATAAAATTACATAAATACGAAGAAATAAACAAAACTTTTGGTATAATCACAACGACTGAACACATACTACCATCCTTATGTGTTCTGTAGCATTAGAATAAAATATGGATGGAGATTACACCGAAACGATAAAGTGAAAGCAAAAATGTCAACCACAAAAGTAAATTCATTGATGAAATCGGTCGCATTAAATCTTTCTTATCACGTATCTTTATTTTTGAAATTTAGTGTTTTATTTTGATTGCCGAACCAATAGACCAACTAGATCAACAATTGCGAATGACAGACCCAATATACCTAAAAATCCGAAAATTATTTTGAAAGAATGAACAATAATAATAGACTGACGAAAATAAATAATTTGACTGATGACACAAATAAAACTTGAAACATTTTGGCCGACATTTCCCTAATGAAATGTGACTTCATCGCAAGCAATACCAAATCCAGCAATATTTATGCACACTATTCTTCTCAAACCTTTACGTCGGAAGAAAAACAGTGGATCAGCACCACAGAGCACTTACTAATAAATAAAATCATTATAAACAATTTGCGAATTTATTCCCTCGATTCCAACATAAAAATTGAACATGACTACGCACACCCATTACAAAATTTGACTTAGTTCTCTGCAGTTGTACAACGGTACCACAAGCTTGCGTTCGAGAATACGGGGTCGTTCCATTTAGAGTGAGGGTATTGGGATCTTCTGAGGTTTAAGGAGATTCCTAAGCCTATAACGTTCAACCCCAGGTCATTTCATTAAATCCGTGTGGCTTTGTCACTTTTCTTTCGTGAACCCTCCTCAAATTTTCAACGATATCCCTTGATAACGAAAGTAAGAAAAGGAAATAGCGTTTGAAATATAACCTAAGAAGTGAGAAACTATCTTGAAAAGTACTTATGGATGAATTATTGCTTCAAATAAAAACAAAGTGAATTGATTGCGGCCCGCAAAGTCTTTCTATAGGGGGCAATGCAGCCCGCTGGGGGTATTAATAAAAATTATTAGAAGCCTTTCCTTCGATCTAACTTTTACTTTCTTGCTCCATTCGTGCGATGCACTCCACAGAGCCTACTAGCATACCAACCACAGCAGATCTCGTCGACTGCCTTTTGCGAGGAGTTGTGTGGAATTTAAATATCGATACATCTTCTCCGAACGTCTATTTTTGGACTCGGAGCGAGATGGTAAAAAGGATAAAAACATCAAAATTTAAACATCCTTGAGGAACTTATAAGCGAAACTAAAAGGCAGACGGACGGGAATCAAGTATTTTGCTATCGAACTTGTCATAAGAAAAACTCGTTCTCCGCGGCGATCGAAGCAATTCTCCGATCGTATCTAGTCAACGACCGGACTGAAGCCATAAGTATTCCCAACGCAGGGCGGGTGCAAGCATGCAGTGACATACCGGCTGCTTAGGAGGCACCTCTCACACGTGGTAAGGAATCAGGTGGACTTTTTCAGAGGCATTTTATGACCAAAATACGCCGTAGAGAAATATCGACGGGGCTTGACGGGAAGAAAAAGCGATTCCGTCTCCTCCTTCCTTTATTTCACTGCTGTAACCATTAAAGGAAGGTTGCGATGTGGGGGTGTGACTACAAATGTTCCATTGCTTCTGATGATTGCTGAGAATCATTCCTCCCACACAACATTTCTAAAGGCGTGACGAGAGAAAGAAATCTATGAGACAGATTCACTGAGACTGAGAAGGCTGATTCGCGCGATGTAATTGAAATAAAAAGGCATAAATGGACATGTCTGCCTATTAAGCTCAGCCCGAATTATACCTCATCCCCTCTACCATTAGCATCCAAGAGGTAGAACAGGCGCTTACTAGACAAAACGAGGAGTGAGGTCGTTGCTTTCCTGATCGAGCCAGAATGTGATAAGCGGAACAGGTCCACGTTATTGAAATACAATTACTCTACAGATAACGCTTTTCGTAGCATTCTTAAAGGAGAGATAATGATTTTTTAAATTACCATTAATTTTTCCCAGAAAGTTGCAGTCGTTACGGATATAAACATATACAATCTTTAGACAAGTTGTTACAAAAGCCTTATCTGTTTGCAGCCGAGTAAAGCAAAGTGAGAAGAGCTGACGCAAACTAACTCCTCATCTCGCCTAGTACATCGTGATGTACCAATCCAATGATACTCAATACAATATAATTCATTGTATTTTTTCTGTACTTTTTTTTGTTTGAAATCATTTTCTACTTTTATGACTTTATAACTTGTTGACAGTGAATCATTGTTCATACACTACAGTTACGATTTTAATGACAAAATATAAATACTGATATGTTTTATATATACATGTATACATACATGTATATGACAAGGAACAATTTCTGACATGTTGCATAGAGTATTAACTTGTATACATTATCTGTTATGTTACCTCTTATTGACAATGATGTTTCTGCCACGTATTACAAAATTTAAAATCTTCTATTTAATTTCTACCACTTATGCTGCAATCTATCTTTCTTCACTCTTTCCTATATCTTTCGCAGGTTTTTCACATCCCCTTCTATTCGTGGGTGTTTTCCTGCAGTGGAGATACTTTTTCTATGCATAAAATATCACAGTTTCAATCAATGTAATCAATGATCATAGTCTGAGGAGATACACTTCATCTCATGCTCATTCAATCAGATTGGATTCCGGTTCTTTATCCGCAAGAACATGAAGTATTTGTCATACCTTTTAGAATTTATGTTGTTTGTAACATTTTCCAGATCTTTCTCGGAACAGAACATCGTGATTTCGACGGAAATGCACTTAATATGCGAATAGAAACAGGTNAGAAAGACAGGACACCACACTTAATTCCTTAAGAATTTCGAAATAGTGATCGTCTTCGTACAAATCGTCGTAAAAATGAGGAAGACAAATGAATAAAGAACACGATTTTCAATCAAATACGAGCCTGTACCAAGGCGACCGCGAAGCTTAAGCTTTATTAACCGACGTCAAGAATGGCTGTCCGCAGAAACATTCCTCTTTCGCAATGAGCATCCGTTGAGGAATATCTTCAAAACCAAGCATTTTCTTGCGGCTTTTATTTCCCTTTCTAAGCCTCAAGGTCCCAACGGTCACGGTTTCCAGTTCTACGAAACATGCGATTTCGCGCACGAAAACATGCGATTGTTGACGCAACTTTGAAAGAATTAGACAGTACACAATTATCACATACTCAACAAAGGACATTTAAGGACGATAGCTATGTTTGAAAAATTACAGAAAATACGAAAACCCCGTATTGGGGCTGAAGGATATTCACGACTTGATTCCATGTTGAAACGGGGCCAAGATTCAGGTTCAAGAAGACTGATATAAGAGTGTCTATTCAGCAGCAGGATTATGTCTACACTAAAAAAGGGTGAAACAAGTACACAAAAGAGATTAGAAAGGAATGATGTTTATTTACGGTAGCAATCGTGTTCCCGTAAGCAGATATGGATTAATTCCTGGATTAATTAATGTAACATATGTCTTTTGGTGCAAGATAATGGAAAATGCATTATTCATTTACTCCAGTCTAAGGCCCGTCATTATAGTGTATACTTATAATGGACTAACTAAAGTTCACTTTAGAGCCCAGTATTACATTGCTTTTTTGGAGTTAAAGTGAAGATTATTGTGCTTCTCCATGTTAATTCATCATATATATGGGAGATTTACTATAATCTTCACTTTAACTCTAACATAACATTATAATAACTAACCTTAAAGTGAACTTTAGTTAGTCCATTTTAAGTATACGTTTTAATACCAGGTGCTGCGATAACCCGAAAACTAACAAATTATGAGAGATTCTGGACAATTGCAATCATTCTGGTCCCTCCTTATTGAATCCTTTTAAGATCGTCATTCATAGGGTTACAGTGGAGTATTTACGAAGAATTTTTCCCCCAATAACATTCTGACTCACTCTGATAACTAGATGGTATTCACAATGACATTTTTAGCAATAAGGTGATAGTTTCATAGTGTTAAGAATTAAACAGGTATAAGTAAAAAAGTAATCGAATCTTTATTCATCAAGCTCCAGTTGAAATAAATCCGGTTGGGAGAGAGGAAGGATAACGATTTATAGATCCCTAATACCGAAACAGTAGTTACGATAAATTTACTTAAGGTTTAATGCGCTTTCATGAACCTTTCATTTTGATTTGTGACTTATTTCAATAAGGTATCGCTCCGTAGATAACTTACCACTCAATACCTCGTAAACTGGAATAGGCAAAAACTAATGATGGTATCCGCCATTTTAGAAGTGAAATGCTTCTGACAAAACCTGGGCAGAAAAATATTACCACGAAAATGAAATAATACGTATACAATCGCACCTTCTTGGTGGATTTCAAAAAGATTTCTGTTGGGCTGTTAAAAAAAACACATTTCACCGTAAATTGATTCGTTTTTTGACATAAATCTATTCCCCGACCGAAAGAAACATTCTTTCAGTAATGATGAAGATGCTTGATCGAGGAAAATTTCTAGCCACAATAAACAGGGCTTCCGATTGGATTTTAATAGGCAGAGGAAATTACAGACTAACAGTTACTAAAGGTGATGTTAAGTACGGAGTCTAAATTTATGCGCAATAAGAAATGTGTGGTGATTCAGAGTCACTCTTACTCGACCACACGCTTTAAATGGGAGGAGGAAAGCAGCCGCTCACAACTAAACCATGCCAAGTACAAGTTTGACGTCAATGGAATCAAAAGTATAAACTTTTTATGTCAGTTTTCATAACTAGCGAAACTATGAAGATAATGAAATATATTCTATTCAAGTCAAAGCAAGAAACATATTTGCGACCCACAAATTTTGCTATTCTCAAAAGGACTCATTCCCCCTCAAAAGATGATTAAGTCGTGTAATGTTTTAAAATTTAAAATAGCACGTTCATTTTCTTAAAACCTTCTTTATCCTTATCCTGCAGAATCTGCTTCTGCATATCTTACGTGTCATATCTTTTTTTACCCTCTACTCTGATTTTCATAGCTCCAAATCCTTACCTATCTCTTCACCATTCACAATTTCCAACCTAGCCTTTCCTCTCTTCACTATATCTTACTTTTCGTTAAAATCTCTCTTTCACACCTCAAGCCATATACCCTTCCTTTGATTGCTAAATTTACCTAGCAATTTATCTTACCCTGTCTTCATCCTCCCCGACAGCATCCGACCATATCATTTAGAGCTCCGATTTCCAACAACACACGTTCATTACTTTTTTCCTATGGTATTTTGACGAAGGAGTAGCCAGGGAGGATTTTGGGTGTAAAAATCCCCACACAGCCAAAATGTGTTTTAAAACATCGAGGTTGTGGGAGGTAAATTGTAAATGTTTAAACATTTACAGCTATACACGCCGCTGGTTACTCGCAAGGAACATATGTAAATATAAATCTAATTTCATTTTTATTACCTTTCCATTTTTATTACATTTAACTTACAGAAGTTTGCTTGCCCCAGGAATGCAGGCAATTTTGCGTTCATTCTATGGTTCCGAATACCCCAGAGACAAATTCTAGCTACGCCTCAGCTTTAAATACATGTCCACGCTAAATTTTCATATAAAAATTCGTTCCATACATGTAGCATTAACATAAATATGGAAATATTAAACAACTAAAAGTGAGCATTGGCGGAAAGAAAAAGTTCAGTGGAGACGTTTCGTTTGAAGATCGGAAATAATAAGACAACTATCCGGAAAAATCCAATTATTTACACCCGTAACACTTCGAAAGCAATAGCCTGGCCTCAGAGGCATGAATATAAAAAGAAACCATTCCTAGAGAGAAAATTCTTGACTGACATTATACGCGGCATAGTTGAAAGTCAGCGGTCTTCAACCTCCTGACGGACACAAAATTGAAGGAGGTAGAAATTTTGAAATTAAAATTCCTGACAGGGGTTTTAAAAGGGAAAATTGAACGCGAAATCAAATGAAGGGGATAATTCACTGCATCTCAAGGAAAGAAGGTTGGTTTAGATTCATCCTCTCGAAGTTTTGAAAGATCAAAATATATCATTTCAAAATATTGAAACTTTAAACTGATACCCTTGAAATGTGTTAGAATTCCCTTGTTTATATTTAGTAGGTTTTTCCATTATTATGTTGAAACCATTCAATTCAAGCATAAATAAATGAGATCATATTGGAACCAACCTTTACTTAATTTACTATATTCTCAATGAAAGTTGAAGATACTACCATTGTACTTTTCCCACTCATATTAACTTACTGATAAAATAGGAAGATATTCCGAGATTAACGAAGAAAAAGAATCATTCAAAGGATTAAACAAGTTTAAGTGTGTTGTATGTATTAAGTTAATAATCCTATGACCACACTTTACACAATTTAATGGCTAAAATATTCCAAAAAAAAGGACGCAAAGAACTGGAAAGTATTTATAGGGTTACTGGATCGAAATAATTCATCATCATTCATTCCATGAAGATTCTTAATTAGATGCTGAAGAGAAATAAAAACTTAAAAATTTTACTTTTATTGGTAATTATCTTACCTCTAGCGCTACTTTATTCCAGCCATTTCCTCCTCCTACAATACTTACACCGTCAGAAAAAGTAATATCATTTTAGCAATTGCAAGATTGTTTTCAATATCACGATTTATTAAATCCGCATTAACATCGCTGCAAGGCTACGTAAAACGTAGAGAGAAAAGATTAAGCGAGAGAAAAGATATTTGAATAGCCTTATTTATTCGAAATCTATCGAATTGCATATTTTCTGTTGCTGCGTNAAAGAAGAATTGGCAAATTCTAAACTTTCTTGAACATCAACTGAAGAAAATTGGAAACCTTGATGTGGGAATTGCCTTTGAAATAGTAAAAAGGATGAGAATTTGTTATAAAAATCGCACTTATTTTATCATTACGTTTTGAATTTTGAACATTTACAATTTTGATTTTATATTACTTTAAGCAATCACTCATTGTGTTCTGATGCGAATTCGATTCATTCTCGAAGACTAATTCACAGTGAAAGGTAAAAATCATAAATAAAATTACATAAATACGAAGAAATAAACAAAACTTTTGGTATAATCACAACGACTGAACACATACTACCATCCTTATGTGTTCTGTAGCATTAGAATAAAATATGGATGGAGATTACACCGAAACGATAAAGTGAAAGCAAAAATGTCAACCACAAAAGTAAATTCATTGATGAAATCGGTCGCATTAAATCTTTCTTATCACGTATCTTTATTTTTGAAATTTAGTGTTTTATTTTGATTGCCGAACCAATAGACCAACTAGATCAACAATTGCGAATGACAGACCCAATATACCTAAAAATCCGAAAATTATTTTGAAAGAATGAACAATAATAATAGACTGACGAAAATAAATAATTTGACTGATGACACAAATAAAACTTGAAACATTTTGGCCGACATTTCCCTAATGAAATGTGACTTCATCGCAAGCAATACCAAATCCAGCAATATTTATGCACACTATTCTTCTCAAACCTTTACGTCGGAAGAAAAACAGTGGATCAGCACCACAGAGCACTTACTAATAAATAAAATCATTATAAACAATTTGCGAATTTATTCCCTCGATTCCAACATAAAAATTGAACATGACTACGCACACCCATTACAAAATTTGACTTAGTTCTCTGCAGTTGTACAACGGTACCACAAGCTTGCGTTCGAGAATACGGGGTCGTTCCATTTAGAGTGAGGGTATTGGGATCTTCTGAGGTTTAAGGAGATTCCTAAGCCTATAATTCACGAACGTTCAACCCCAGGTCATTTCATTAAATCCGTGTGGCCTAGTCACTTTCCTTTCGTGAACCCTCCTCAAATTTTCAACGATAACCATTGATAACGAAAATAAGAAAAGGAAATAGAATAATTTGAAATATAACTTAAGAAGTGAGAAACTATCTTGAAAAGTACTTATGGATGAATTATTGCTTCAAATAAAAACAAAGTGAATTGATTGCGGCCCGCAAAGTCTTTCTATAGGGGGCAATGCAGCCCGCTGGGGGTATTAATAAAAATTATTAGAAGCCTTTCCTTCGATCTAACTTTTACTTTCTTACTCCATTCGTACGATGCACTCCACAGAGCCTACTAGCATACCAACCACAGCAGATCTCGTCGACTGCCTTTCGCGAGGAGTTGTGTGGAATTTAAATATCGATACATCTTCTCCGAACGTCTATTTTTGTACTCGGAGCGAGATGGTAAAAAGGATAAAAACATCAAAATTTAAACATCCTTGAGGAACTTATAAGCGAAACTAAAAGGCAGACGGACGGGAATCAAGTATTTTGCTATCGAACTTGTCATAAGAAAAACTCGTTCTCCGCGGCGATCGAAGCAATTCTCCGATCGTATCTAGTCAACGACCGGACTGAAGCCATAAGTATTCCCAACGCAGGGCGGGTGCAAGCATGCAGTGACATACCGGCTGCTTAGGAGGCACCTCTCACACGTGGTAAGGAATCAGGTGGACTTTTTCAGAGGCATTTTATGACCAAAATACGCCGTAGAGAAATATCGACGGGGCTTGACGGGAAGAAAAAGCGATTCCGTCTCCTCCTTCCTTTATTTCACTGCTGTAACCATTAAAGGAAGGTTGCGATGTGGGGGTGTGACTACAAATGTTCCATTGCTTCTGATGATTGCTGAGAATCATTCCTCCCACACAACATTTCTAAAGGCGTGACGAGAGAAAGAAATCTATGAGACAGATTCACTGAGACTGAGAAGGCTGATTCGCGCGATGTAATTGAAATAAAAAGGCATAAATGGACATGTCTGCCTATTAAGCTCAGCCCGAATTATACCTCATCCCCTCTACCATTAGCATCCAAGAGGTAGAACAGGCGCTTACTAGACAAAACGAGGAGTGAGGTCGTTGCTTTCCTGATCGAGCCAGAATGTGATAAGCGGAACAGGTCCACGTTATTGAAATACAATTACTCTACAGATAACGCTTTTCGTAGCATTCTTAAAGGAGAGATAATGATTTTTTAAATTACCATTAATTTTTCCCAGAAAGTTGCAGTCGTTACGGATATAAACATATACAATCTTTAGACAAGTTGTTACAAAAGCCTTATCTGTTTGCAGCCGAGTAAAGCAAAGTGAGAAGAGCTGACGCAAACTAACTCCTCATCTCGCCTAGTACATCGTGATGTACCAATCCAATGATACTCAATACAATATAATTCATTGTATTTTTTCTGTACTTTTTTTTGTTTGAAATCATTTTCTACTTTTATGACTTTATAACTTGTTGACAGTGAATCATTGTTCATACACTACAGTTACGATTTTAATGACAAAATATAAATACTGATATGTTTTATATATACATGTATACATACATGTATATGACAAGGAACAATTTCTGACATGTTGCATAGAGTATTAACTTGTATACATTATCTGTTATGTTACCTCTTATTGACAATGATGTTTCTGCCACGTATTACAAAATTTAAAATCTTCTATTTAATTTCTACCACTTATGCTGCAATCTATCTTTCTTCACTCTTTCCTATATCTTTCGCAGGTTTTTCACATCCCCTTCTATTCGTGGGTGTTTTCCTGCAGTGGAGATACTTTTTCTATGCATAAAATATCACAGTTTCAATCAATGTAATCAATGATCATAGTCTGAGGAGATACACTTCATCTCATGCTCATTCAATCAGATTGGATTCCGGTTCTTTATCCGCAAGAACATGAAGTATTTGTCATACCTTTTAGAATTTATGTTGTTTGTAACATTTTCCAGATCTTTCTCGGAACAGAACATCGTGATTTCGACGGAAATGCACTTAATATGCGAATAGAAACAGGTTTTGATCACCCTCCAGAAGGAAGACCAAAGCAAATCACTGCAGTGGGCGTTTTGGAAAGTGAGCTCCAAGCCTTTTGCGGCTCATTCAAGAAAGTCACATTTGCGAGAGTGTTGCGTGTCATTAGTAACCGATCATTAATAAAGCACATTCATGTTTTTGCTTGAACAGAAAACAGTTCACAACAGTATATCTCTACGTCAATTACATGTAAATTGATATAAAACACAAGTTTTAATTCATTAAACCATGTATTAAGTACTGTGAAATGCTTCTGTGCATTTTTTTCCTTAGCGTAATAAATCGACTCCAATGAGTACGTTCTTTGAAATAAGAAAAACCTAGATTTCGCTTTAAAAAAAGCTTTTCTTATAAATAAGAACGGATTCCAATGATGGCTTTACTCGTAGAAAAACATTCCTTCCCAATTCCCCCGGTACTGAAACTTAAAAAAACATTCAGCAGTGAATACCAAAAGGAACCCTAACCTTTTACCAAGAAATCAAAATCAAGCAATTTCCTGAGGCATATGAATGGTCAAGGTGATTGTTCCCACTTCGTGAACACTGTAATTTGTGGTCTAAATTCGCCATAAATCCTTCTAACAGTGAAATCCCCAGATTCTTCATAAGAACCGCTAAGTATACATCATAAATGGACTGACATAGCAACCACTTCGGAACGGTAAAATTGAAGGCAACCATCGAACATAAATGACAGGTTCGAAGGGTTCTAAAATTATGCACTAAATAAAGCAACAAACGTGGCGATTTATTCAGAAAGACAGATTTTACAGCTCCGTGAATCATCTCATTAGAAGTTTGATGAAATGTGAGGGAACAAGTAATGATACCATTTTTGATCAATATTAGGACCAATTTTACGCCGAAAATAGATGGCTATAAGATGGTCGCGTTCGAGGACTGATTTGTAATACCAAAATTATACACAACACAAAACAAAGCGATAAATAATCAAAAGGTTTAGCGGCTGATCTGAATCCTCTGACGTTCCGCAATATTACATTACCCTTATTTTGTTCTGTAGTACCTATAAACTGAAAGATACCTTTGATAGAACATTTTATATCCAAAAACTTTTACGAAATCTAAAGTGAAATACGTATTTCGTTGTTATGCACTTGAATGCGTTAAAACATATAACTTCATAAGAACTTAACAAGAATATAGCTTTATTAAATAGGTCATAAAACCTATTTTAGAAGAAGTACAAAGCTTACTGGCTTTTTTAAATTTTCGTTTGAATGCATATCGGCCACTTCCGTATTTACAAAATGCATAAAGTTTTCCACTGACTAAAACAATCAACTCTTAAAGCATCGTGATATAGCCTTTTAAATAGAAAAACTAAGTATGCACATACATACACCCAAAAAGATCAAAAAAAAAATAGTTCTTCACTGTTAATGAAACATCCTCCGCCCTTCAAATAAGCCGAAATAACATGTATGGAGCAGATTTATGAATTTTACGATTTGGTTCGTATGGAGACCTTTAATACCTTTAAAAACGAAACATTCCTGAATCCACCCACCGTTTTGGCTCCACAGCCCCATAATTTCCTAAACAACCGGTAAACTTTCATTAATCCGCGAACTTCTCCCCTTTATGCAATCATTCATCATTAAAAATATCCTCAGAAATGGATCCCAGCTTTTTTAAGTTAAAGAAACACCTCCAGGTGTCGTCCAGTTCTTTTTTCGGCACAAGACCTACGTCCGGTCCAGAAGTGGACGTGAGAATGTGGGGAGGATATAAAACAGCTAGAGAAGGAACAAGATGGCGAGGCTGGGCATGAAGGTTAACCCGAGACACGCAACAGGTTTCCAGCGTGTCGGAAAATGAAACGGGCGATATCAACTCTCACCTTAACCCCATCAGAGCGCATCACAAAACTTGCCGCCAGCAATGAGATGAAAAGACCCTGCGTGCGCAATTCAAACACGTGAATGAGGATGTTAATTAATAAGCATCAACAGCGTGATTCCATTGAAAGGTAAGAAGGATTGTTCACCTCGAATTCTCGTTAATTATCTGCGGACAGCTGAGGATTTATAATTTGGCGTATGTACTAAGTATTCGCTACTGACTTCTTCAACACTGGAGGGTTTAGTAAGGCTGCTTTGTTAATTATTCCGATTTATTTTTGTCGCTAAATAAATGTCGCTATATTCACCCTGGAAAGTAGCTAAAAGTCACCAAACTCAGAAAAATGTCGAAAAAAGTAGCTGAAAATTAAAACAGCTTAAGAATTTGAATTCTGATATGACAGGAACTATATAAAAATGAGGATGAGGAAAGGTGTTTTTAACATTGCAGGGTAAGTCGTGCGTCTACGGTAAGTCTACGTGACAGGAGGGGGTGAGAGACTGCTGAAATAAATATCACGCGCTGTTCTAGTCGAGAAGTCGCTAAAGGCGAAATAAATCGCTAAATACAGCAATAAGATAATACGCAATACGCAACCATTAACTAAGAAACTTAATTCGGTGGTAGTAAGAAATTCTATGACAAAAACCTATCAAAAAAACATTTTTACAGAATATTTTAAATAAAATACGTACCTATTTAGCTTCGTAATTAATTGCTCTATATACTGAAAATGCATTTGCTTTGACGAATAATTTTCTGATACTATTTTAACTTGTACTTAAATGCTAGTGTCTTTCTTGATAACATCCTTAAAATACGTACACTGCAAATTTGTAAATTTGCTAAGCTAAAATTCGCTAATTTTCTCTGTTCTCGCGGTTCCTTTTTTCTTCTATCTTACTAATTTTAGTCTATTTCAAATTCACAGACATTGGCGATGTTTTGTGGAAATACTTCAGGTTTGAAGGAAAAGAGACCGTACTTTTCCCACAGGATTTCAATACAGACACGACCAGATCTCAGCCAATGATCACCATCATCAGGTGGTGATGATGATGGCGATCATTCCCTAAAACCTGGTCGTGTCTGTATTAAAATCCTGTGGAAAAAGTACAAACTCTCTTTTCCTTCAATAATTTTATTCTGTCCATTTTTTTTGCTACGTATGCATTGGTTAAATGGAAGATGGAACTTTCCAGTCTCAATTTCGCCGAATAAAATCCTTATGAACCGTTATAAAGTCTATCCATAATCTCCAATAATTTGCTGATATATTACTCATAATTCAAAGCGTTGCTTATTCTTTCAGCAGTGAAGTGATCGAATGTTTCTCTGCACGATTTTTACGTACATAACAAAACGGACCTTTTACTTAGATGATTCAAAATGAGGGCCTCTATCTAACCTTTGCGGGTCGAGCCTCCGTAAGCCGCAATCCGCCCTTACCTCAGAACTCATCAACCGATATTAATCGTGCATTCTATTTCCCTTGAGAAGCCAATGTTCAGGAGCGACTATCGCACGTTTTTTATTTCTACCCCAAAAAACCACACGTTATTTAATATGATGGAAGAAAGAGTGACGAGGGATTTTAGTTGGGTGGAATTTTTCCCCAGAGCGAATATATTCTGACCTCGGTGACTGAAAGGTCGCTTGTCTTACTTCAAACGTTAAGGTCGCGGTTTCGCTCAGGGCGTGGAGTTTTTGCGCTCCGGAATTTCTAAGGAAATTGAAGGCCTGAATAAATCCAAACGTTGAAGGGTCAAAGAAAATGAATGGAGAAAAAATTTTCTTCGTCTTCAGCTGGTTTTCTACGCTAATTCATTAAATAAGCGTGCAATTGGTTTAACGTTAGCCAATCATTCAGAAGAGGAGAAAGTTTAGTTGTAAATGAAAGTTATTCCTCTAAAAATCTTCATATTAAACGATTTTCGAATTCTTCTTTAAATTTCGGTAATGTGATACAGCTGACATTTCGATTGTAACCTCGTTTACAAAAGAAAGTCAAATGAATTTTATCAAAAGTTACTACATGATATACTGAGATTTTAATTTAACTACAAAGCATAAGAAATAGATATAAAGAATGGTAGCGATGTATAAGAGAAGAATGACTAAGCTTTTGCAGTTGATCATAAACCAGCATGCGCAGCTTTCCTAAGTTTTCATAAGTAAGGGTGAAGTAAATACGCATCTAAGCGTGGAAATATATATCTCAATTATTTTCCGGAAAATTTTACATAGAACGCGTCAGAAGTATGTGAAAGGCCAATTGGAAATTAGGTGAAGTAGCGTTTCCGTATAAATGAGTCAATAAATGGAGTATAACTTTGCACGACGGTTTAGCACACGTTCACTCCTAAATTTCGGAAATGATGAATGGCAGAAAATAGGTGACAGGATTTCACCTTTAGATTTTAGTCAACGTACTGAACTAAGTAATTATAAAATGATCATAAAATTAACTGCCATGGTTACGAATCATAAGCGATTTTTCAATATGTGATCACTGAAAGATACTCCATACATCGCGATCATGACTGTTGTACTGACAACTGCATATTTCGATCATTTTAATTATTATAAAAATAATAAAATTAATGCTATAGTTGTAATTAACAGATCCAGATAAAGTTAGGTATTACATCTACGTCAACTCGCATTATACGGCAAAGATGTCTCGTATAAAAGAGAAGCATTTATTTTCACACCCCTATAATATCGAAAAACAAATAAAAGATATACAGCGACAGGTCCCAACCTTAAGATTAGAGGACGTTCGAGATGTGTAAGTTAAGCGTATAATATGGGTTCAAATGCGTTATAAATTATTCAAAAGGCTTTATAGACCACTAAACATTCATCATAGACGAAAAAACGCGGCGACCGCTTTGGAACGCTGGAAAAAAGGTAACCAATGAACATAAAAATAATAGGTTGAACGGGAACTATATATGAGCACGAATTTAAGCAAAAGCGTAGCAATTTACAGATGTTTAGAAAAACAAATGTAACAACCCGATGAAGCATATTATTTAGTTGTTTTGAGCTGAACTCTGTTTAATGTTTACGAGATCATTTCCGACTTATAATTAGCCCTATCTTTCTATAGACCTAGGTCGACAACGGTTGAATGATTTGCTCTTTTTTACTTTCGAACGATAATCAAAACTTCAAAAACTATTGTCAAATCTAAATGGAGGATATTGCTTTCATAATCAAAATCAGAGATGACGGAATGGATATCTGAATCAGAACTGTATGACCGGGAACTATGCGTAAATTGGATGCTAAGAGGCAAACAGAAACGAACGCATTTTAAAATGTATTACTCACTTTTAGCACAATATAAAGAAAAAGGAACAGTTTTCTGTAATTACTAATAAAACTCAGGCACGCGATATTACCCAGAAAGCAAAAGAGCATTGACGTATGTACAATAGTTAAAAAAATCTTTCAGTTTTAAATTCTGAGTCCATTAAGAATTTACAGATGCTCCTCTTCTGTTTTCGACAGTAATAAGACAAGACAAGTTCCTAAAGAAAAATGGAGGCTAAAGGGAAGATAAAGCATACGCTTTGAGAAATATGAGGAGTGTTTAGGAAAATATCGACGCTTAATACACTAACAAAATATTTTGAATAAATAATCTTTGAATTATAATTAAAATTTTGACACTCTTCGTCTTCATGAGGTGAGGTTGTCGAAAGACGTAGAATTTTCATTTACAGTTACAGATAAACGATATTATGATTTTCTATTCTTACCTTATCGATAACTACTACAATGTCAATCATTACTATGCAGGTGTTACTAATTGGGGTCTAGTACACTTACATTTTTACGTAAAAAGTTATTAGAATTAGAATTCGTACATCAATTGAAAACAAATGAAAAACTCGGTCTCCTCCGAAAACTATACTTATGATGGCGGACTGAAATTTAAGTGTGATAATTTGAAGATAGTACGTGATAACTAAGTAACATTTTAGAAAAACGTCAAGGAAATGAAACAAAATTCACACCGATAAAATTAAAATTTCATCTATCTGCTTCTGCCAGAGAACGATGGAAATTTTTCGAGACATAACAACGATACCGCGCATGATTTTCATATTTCGTCGATTTTTAGTATTTTTTTAACTTTGGGGCAATCTTACAGAAAATAGAAAGAACCAATATGGCCATACGGCTGTTTAGTATACGTCTGGACCGAGCAGAAGAGATCGTGAAGAGAGGAAACACGCTCTCGCCGAAGACACGCAGTAACGGGGGGGGTTCCCCAGAGACATCCACTTAAAATTGCTCGACATCTCAATTTTCGAACGGAGAATGGCTTCTATTTTTTTGCCTCCAGAGGGCAATTTCATCCCAAAAAAGGGAAAAATCCGAGGGGTCGGTGACCGATGCTTTGTGGAGCACCGGCTGGACGTAGTAATCCCGCCGCACCACATTTCCTTTTCCAAGCTTCCAAGCAATTAGCCCTTTGTTGCTCTCTTGACAACCCTTCGAGCAGATGGAATTCCTCCTTGCGCCGCATCCCGAATAGGAGGATGAACGAGTTGAGGAGTGCAATTTGCGATGGGGAGAAAAGGTACAAGACTTACATTGTTATAAGGGGGCATCGAGCTGCTCCTGACGGACATACTCATGAAGTGAGTGCACTCTCACTGACAAAACATATGTACACTCAATACATAAGAAGCGTTGAAAGGTTAAACGTAGGTCTAGTTTTTAGCATATGGATGAAGCACTTGCATTTGATATTCCATTCGGACGGCATGCACTATTTCATATTCCCTTTCCTCGACTGAAAAGGTAATACAAAGTAGTAAACGGCTAGTAGTTGGCTATTGTCTGCGCGAGATTCCCACGGTTAACGAGACTTGCATCTTCAAGGATGTAATAGAAGGCCTAGCCTCTTCTTAGAAATGGAGGAGTGGAGTGTCGAACTGTTTGGGTCGTGATTCCAATTACCTTGAATTTCCTTCCCCGATCCATCCACGATACGTCTGGTGAAATCATATGCGTTAGAATAGACTCTTTCATTGTCGCAATAGAATAAACACACAATTTCTACACTCAATCGGGAGTTACTGCTCCGCGTCTGGGTCATTAGCCTTCCTGGAAGAAAACATCAAAAATCCGTCGGAGAAACAAACACCACCATGCCTTATGAATAAAAGAAGCAAGACCAAACGACATTTCTTCCTTATTAAAGAAATCTCATGATTTGGACGTTCCTTCTCAAAACTCATCGTTTTGGCCAATCCAGAGGGTTAAATTATACCGCGAGTTTAATTTATTAATTATATAATTATAGCATAGTATGGATATTAGAGTGGTTTAGTGGAAATTTATGGACAATAATGCGAAAAAATAATGGAAAATTCAGTACTGGCATGCAATGCAATGCAAAAAAATATCTGACGTTACTCAAGCACAGAGGTATTTTCTTTGTTAATTAATTGGAATTACTTATTGGAATTCACTAATACGAAAAATCACGAAGTAGGGTTCGAAACTTAAATTTTGGCTGATTTTATGACTCGCGATGTTTTACTTGAAAATAATTCTTCACTCATGAAACTGAAAAATTGAATCATATTGAATGGAGAATAATAAGTTAATGATAGTCATTTTAATCCGGATATTGCATCCTTCAATCATCTAATAACTAATAGGAAGAGTAAACAGCAGTTAGAAATAAGAACCTCCATTGATAACTCATAAAAATGAAAACTTGAGAGAAGATTGGTATCTACAGACATCAGTATATTTTACGAGATGATGTCCAGAATTTATAAAAGGAGAAATTTTGCACGAAATCGATATTCCGAGGAAGTAATTATATCTTACTTTTTGACGCAGATCAAATAATTCTACAGTAACTCTTAGTGTGCCGAGGTATCTCATATGTAAACAATTTATCAATAATACCTGATCTTTCTTTTAAATAAGCCATATTTCTATTAAGTTAATTTCCTATGTACAGTTACAGATGAAAGGAGCTTAGACAGTATAAGAACAAAACTTTGAGAAGGCCCTCAGTCTATACATTGATAGAGATGTGAGAGAGAAAAAGTGGATGTTCAGTTATGTAAAAAGATACATGATCAGAGGAGATGACTGAAGATGGAAGAAAGACAGGACACCACACTTAATTCCTTAAGAATTTCGAAATAGTGATCGTCTTCGTACAAATCGTCGTAAAAATGAGGAAGACAAATGAATAAAGAACACGATTTTCAATCAAATACGAGCCTGAACCAAGGCGACCGCGAAGCTTAAGCTTTATTAACCGACGTCAAGAATGGCTGTCCGCAGAAACATTCCTCTTTCGCAATGAGCATCCGTTGAGGAATATCTTCAAAACCAAGCATTTTCTTGCGGCTTTTATTTCCCTTTCTAAGCCTCAAGGTCCCAACGGTCACGGTTTCCAGTTCTACGAAACATGCGATTTCGCGCACGAAAACATGCGATTGTTGACGCAACTTTGAAAGAATTAGACAGTACACAATTATCACATACTCAACAAAGGACATTTAAGGACGATAGCTATGTTTGAAAAATTACAGAAAATACGAAAACCCCGTATTGGGGCTGAAGGATATTCACGACTTGATTCCACGTTGAAACGGGGCCAAGATTCAGGTTCAAGAAGACTGATATAAGAGTGTCTATTCAGCAGCAGGATTATGTCTACACTAAAAAAGGGTGAAACGAGTACACAAAAGAGATTAGAAAGGAATGATGTTTATTTACGGTAGCAATCGTGTTCCCGTAAGCAGATATGGATTAATTCCTGGATTAATTAATGTAACATATGTCTTTTGGTGCAAGATAATGGAAAATGCATTATTCATTTACTCCAGTCTAAGGCCCGTCATTATAGTGTATACTTATAATGGACTAACTAAAGTTCACTTTAGAGCCCAGTATTACATTGCTTTTTTGGAGTTAAAGTGAAGATTATTGTGCTTCTCCATGTTAATTCATCATATATATGGGAGATTTACTATAATCTTCACTTTAACTCTAACATAACATTATAATAACTAACCTTAAAGTGAACTTTAGTTAGTCCATTTTAAGTATACGTTTTAATACCAGGTGCTGCGATAACCCGAAAACTAACAAATTATGAGAGATTCTGGACAATTGCAATCATTCTGGTCCCTCCTTATTGAATCCTTTTAAGATCGTCATTCATAGGGTTACAGTGGAGTATTTACGAAGAATTTTTCCCCCAATAACATTCTGACTCACTCTGATAACTAGATGGTATTCACAATGACATTTTTAGCAATAAGGTGATAGTTTCATAGTGTTAAGAATTAAACAGGTATAAGTAAAAAAGTAATCGAATCTTTATTCATCAAGCTCCAGTTGAAATAAATCCGGTTGGGAGAGAGGAAGGATAACGATTTATAGATCCCTAATACCGAAACAGTAGTTACGATAAATTTACTTAAGGTTTAATGCGCTTTCATGAACCTTTCATTTTGATTTGTGACTTATTTCAATAAGGTATCGCTCCGTAGATAACTTACCACTCAATACCTCGTAAACTGGAATAGGCAAAAACTAATGATGGTATCCGCCATTTTAGAAGTGAAATGCTTCTGACAAAACCTGGGCAGAAAAATATTACCACGAAAATGAAATAATACGTATACAATCGCACCTTCTTGGTGGATTTCAAAAAGATTTCTGTTGGGCTGTTAAAAAAAACACATTTCACCGTAAATTGATTCGTTTTTTGACATAAATCTATTCTTTGTTAATTATTCCGATTTATTTTTGTCGCTAATAAATGTCGCTATATTCACCCTGGAAAGTAGCTAAAAGTCACCAAATTCAGAAAAATGTCGAAAAAAGTAGCTGAAAATTAAAACAGCTTAAGAATTTGAATTCTGATATGACAGGAACTATATAAAAATGAGGATGAGGAAAGGTGTTTTTAACATTGCAGGGTAAGTCGTGCGTCTACGGTAAGTCTACGTGACAGGAGGGGGTGAGAGACTGCTGAAATAAATATCACGCGCTGTTCTAGTCGAGAAGTCGCTAAAGGCGAAATAAATCGCTAAATACAGCAATAAGATAATACGCAATACGCAACCATTAACTAAGAAACTTAATTCGGTGGTAGTAAGAAATTCTATGGCAAAAACCTATCAAAAGAACATTTTTACAGAATATTTTAAATAAAATACGTACCTATTTAGCTTCGTAATTAATTGCTCTATATACTGAAAATGCATTTGCTTTGACGAATAATTTTCTGATACTATTTTAACTTGTACTTAAATGCTAGTGTCTTTCTTGATAACATCCTTAAAATACGTACACTGCAAATTTGTAAATTTGCTAAGCTAAAATTCGCTAATTTTCTCTGTTCTCGCGGTTCCTTTTTTCTTCTATCTTACTAATTTTAGTCTATTTCAAATTCACAGACATTGGTGATGTTTTGTGGAAATACTTCAGGTTTGAAGGAAAAGAGACCGTACTTTTCCCACAGGATTTCAATACAGACACGACCAGATCTCAGCCAATGATCACCATCATCAGGTGGTGATGATGATGGCGATCATTCCCTAAAACCTGGTCGTGTCTGTATTAAAATCCTGTGGAAAAAGTACAAACTCTCTTTTCCTTCAATAATTTTATTCTGTCCATTTTTTTTGCTACGTATGCATTGGTTAAATGGAAGATGGAACTTTCCAGTCTCAATTTCGCCGAATAAAATCCTTATGAACCGTTATAAAGTCTATCCATAATCTTCAATAATTTGCTGATATATTACTCATAATTCAAAGCGTTGCTTATTCTTTCAGCAGTGAAGCGATCGAATGTTTCTCTGCACGATTTTTACGTACGTAACAAAACGGACCTTTTACTTAGATGATTCCAAATGAGGGCCTCTATCTAATCTTTGCGGGTCGAGCCTCCGTAAGCCGCAATCCGCCCTTACCTCAGAACTCATCAACCGATATTAATCGTGCATTCTATTTCCTTTGAGAAGCCAATGTTCAGGAGCGACTATCGCACGTTTTTTATTTCTACCCCAAAAAACCACACGTTATTTAATATGATGGAAGAAAGAGTGACGAGGGATTTTAGTTGGGTGGAATTTTTCCCCAGAGCGAATATATTCTGACCTCGGTGACTGAAAGGTCGCTTGTCTTACTTCAAACGTTAAGGTCGCGGTTTCGCTCAGGGCGTGGAGTTTTTGCGCTCCGGAATTTCTAAGGAAATTGAAGGCCTGAATAAATCCAAACGTTGAAGGGTCAAAGAAAATGAATGGAGAAAAANAGGGGTTTTAAAAGGGAAAATTGAACGCGAAATCAAATGAAGGGGATAATTCACTGCATCTCAAGGAAAGAAGGTTGGTTTAGATTCATCCTCTCAAAGTTTTGAAAGATCAAAATATATCATTTCAAAATATTGAAACTTTAAACTGATACCCTTGAAATGTGTTAGAATTCCCTTGTTGATATTTAGTAGATTTTTCCATTATTATGTCGAAAACATTCAATTCAAGCATAAATAAATAGGATCATATTGGAACCAACTTTTACTTAACTTACTATATTCTCAATTAAAGTTGAAGATATTACCATTGTACTTTTTCCACTCATATTAACTTTCTGGTAAAATAGGAAGATATTCAGAGATTAACCAAGAAAAAGAAGAACCATTCAAAGGATTAAACAAGTTTATGTGTATTGTATGTATTAAGTTAATGATCCTATGACCACTCTTTACGTAAAACGTAGAGAGAAAAGATTAAGCGAGAGAAAAAATATTTGAATAGTCTTACTTATTCGAAATCTATCGAATTGCATATTTTCTATTGCTGCGTATTCAACCTTACCTATATTATAATTAATAATAATGATAACTTCTTCAACGAAAAGATGAAACCAATTAAACCTGTTTAAATAATAATTATTGTTGATGAATACATACAACAACGGTTGATGGTTACATGGTGATTACTGGTGTACCCGGCGTCATTATTGGACATTTTCCGATTTAATAAAAATCTTTTTTTTAATAGATAACAAGGATGAAAGTCTCTCGCAGGGTTTCGCTGGCATCGCGTTTCCTCGGATCGATTAGAAAGAGAATTAAGAAACTACAACTGTCCGGAAAAATAAAAATGAAATTCAAATAAATTTACTTAATTGTTTTCTCCATTAAAAGTCGCATCTAGCTAAGGACAAAGTTTTTCCATAAAAGAAAAGAAATTCATCAAAAACTTCGTCTCATAACCATTACCACACGTTCAAAGGTAACCGGGTATGTTTATAACTACTCAAATCAAATTAGCAACTCGCGTTAACAAGAAGAAGGAAGTGTTACTGTATTTACCAACAGGGGCTCGTGTAGAATACAAGGTAGTACGGGCACAAGCCCTTGTAGGTACCCGTGTTACCCTGTATTTACCGTACGTATGTTCTGACAGTGAAAAGTTTAAGCAACCCTGAGAAAGAATTTTACGACTGTTTTCAAACTGTCCCCTAAAAATTCTTTCTTCTAAATGCTACCTCAGATCATACCTAAATAGCTTGGCACGCAGTAACGTAAGGATAAATTTGGGAGGGCAGATGGGCACAATATCCATTCATACTGAATCCCTAAAAAAGTATACAATAGTTGCATTAAATTTACGATCAATAGTAAGGAGGTATGTACTTGAGGCGTATTTTATCGACCTAAAGAAACTAATGTAAACAAAAAATTTACAATTTATAATTTGGGGTCTAAGAACGACCTCCGATGACCTAGGTCAAATCCGAATGAAGAAGCTCATATCCCTCCGAAAAATGTGTCCAAACGTGACTATTTGGAAATACTGCAGCAGATCTCGTATTCGCTAAGAGCATTAAATCGTACGTCATCCTGTGCCACTGAAATGCCGCTGGTTGACCGAAAAAAATTTTCTCTTATCGGAAATTCGTAGAGGTATCTTACGATATTTACCGTAGTAGTTTATAATTATTATAGAAATAATTGGCAAAATTATAAAGGATAATCCTAAGATTGGTATTACGTATTTTCAGCATTCAGGATTACGTTTAAAATATTTCCAACTGAATGTAAAAGTGGTCGCAATAGCAATGGTAATTCAATAATGATTTGACCTTTTTAACCATACGCATGGAGACTTGATTAATTTACTTCGTCTTGCATCGATGTGCAATCTAAGATGAATTGCCTGCAACACTAATGATGGGGTACCAGAAGGTACGCTGAAAGCAATGGAGTGCAGGAAACAAAAAACACACTTCTTCATGTGCATATGAAATTAATACGCATATAGCTTAAGAATTATCTTTTAGGTACACAACAGCTTGATAAATCATTAAGGTATCAACTACTTGGGCAGTCACTTCGTGGTAGAACTCCGTGAAGGAACAAGAAAAAGTAAAAACTTTCAGCAACTACAATAAAATTGTTCTTTTCCTTATTTATGTTGGTAATACCAAAAATATATTTCGCGGATATTAGCCCCGATTCCCCAAATCCTTAAGGAGAAAGAACACGACTGTGGTAAGACTTCGAGAAAAACAACGGTTATTTGGAGCTTTTCTCGAATTCTACTGACCGATTCCCCTTTTTAAGACGAAGAAATGTCTTGAATAATCATTTCGGATGTTGAATGATGAAATTTGTAAATTCCTCCTAGAGGACGTAAATGGGTTAATTAAGTCCATGCAATCGACTCATTTGTATTCCTCTCGCTTAAAATAATCCGGCCCCTTTTAAAGAACACGCTTGCATCTATAACCATTCCTGCATCGAGCTCATAAATATCCAGAAAAGAATGCTTCGGGAAAAAATAAAAGACGCAGGGAAAAACTTTCTTATGCAGATCTTTCCTGCTCCATTTTCTATCCTCGGTTATTGGCACCAATTCCAAATCCATCGTGGACTTATTTTTCTTCGAACGTGGGGATGGGGGTAGGAAGTAATCGAATCAATTAGCCTATTGGGGGGAAAACAACCAACCCTTGCACTCCGAAAAATGGATTTCGTCAGTATGTTGGGAGGGAGAGGAAACGAGATTCGCATAGAGGAAAGGCAGCCGTGGAAACACGTGGTGGTGCACGGGTGACGAGATTAACATTAAGGGATGTATCGGTGAGATGAGCGGGGGAGTGGAGGAGCGAAGAGGTGGAAGGGGGGAGTGGGTCACGCGCAAGAACACCTGATCAGATTTGATGAACGATACTTTGCGAGTGGGCGAAGAGAAAGGAAGCAAAAGATGTGTACAAACTGAAACTTCCCCTCACGAGGTACAACCCTCGAGGCTGATCCGCTTATGAGTTCAAAACAAATGTCAAACGCGGAAAAGTTCGAGCGTGAGCGATTTCGCCGAGCCTTCGACAACACTGCTATCTCGCGCAGAGGTGGTAAATAAACAGCCGGAAGCAGTCGTTAAACCATGTTAATACTGCAGATACTCCGTTTACATTATGATCATCTATTATGACGAAACAGATGCATAAATACGCAAAGTAATTGGATATGTCAATCATTTTAACAGTCCTACTACCCTATCTTGAGCAATGAACTATTTTTCATTTGTCTTTTGGTACACAATGGTGAGAAATGTATCATCCATTTACTTTTGTCTCAGTCTTGTTCATGATATAATAGCTACTCAGGTACGACTAATACTGAAAAACGACACTGATTATGGTCTGCTTTTATGGAATGTTACGAAAAGAATTAATCGTAGAGTCATTGTGCTACACTTACGTGGGCTTGTTCCGCTTACAGCGTTCTGGTTCGGAGAAGAAAGGAAGCGCAAACTACCTCATTCCTCATCTTGTCGAATAAACTTCATTCCCCTCTCTTAGCTCTCAGTGACAAATGGTAGAGGGGAGAAGGTCTCAACCGGTCTCCGGGCTGAATACTTTACAAACAGAATCATTATAACATGCGATTAATCACCGAAGGAAGCTATGCCAGATACAGAATTTAATTTTATTATTTTTTCCGGGGAAATAAACCTTTTTGTCACGTGTAATTCGATTGAATTGTCAGGATTCATACTCTCATAGCCTTTTTATTACGGGAAAAACCAGTAAAAATCAAGTTAATTTATTTCATAGCCAATCATATGTGAAACGGTACATTTGGCAGTCTCCCCGCTGCGAATTATACGGTGGCCCTCAATGGGGACTGCACTACATTTATGTACGTACTTCGATCATTCACTACATCCAGAAAACGAGCAGATGGAAGTTCATCGTTGGGTTGATTGCCTCGAAAGTATTATTTAATAAAGGGGTAGAAGTTGGGTATACACTTATATTCATCGAAGTTACCTACTGTGCATATACAAAACCATTTTCTCTATTTCGTAGTTGATAACAAAGAATTAGCAGGAGAGTGTAGAATTATTAGTTATACGAGATGTGTTCATTTGATAAATAATTTAAGTCAATTTCACAAAGAAAGGATACAATATTAACCGACGAGGAAAGAACGAAATCACGATCGCCATTGAACCGAAAGAAAGAAGATTAAATGAATCGGCACAGAAGGAAAAAATAAGTCGGAATGAAAAAGAACGCGATAAATGAAATAGATAAGGAACGAAAAATCGGGCTCCTAATGAGCCTCGACTCAATAAAAAACTTCAAAGTAGCTCGCCATTAACGATAATTAGCGGAAATTATCAAGAACATGCATCAACGACATTTTTTATTGGAAACGATACCTAGTCACGTAATCAGTACAATCGCAAAAGTAATATTAAAGCAGAGAAGACTTTGGAAAATAACAAGCACGTTAAGGAGTTACGGAGAGATGACTAGAGCTGGATGAAAAAGAAATTCAAATAAAAGTGAAGTTTCACACACATTTTAGGCGACTAGTTCCGCTAGCCTAGTTTACTAGCATCATCAGGCAGGATGCTATTAAAAAGGGAAGAAAAATGGAACACGGCTGTTTAGGAATTAGAGGTTTAAAAACATTCCGAATAACCCTTATTACAAGAAATAGATGTTCCGGAACTTCCCATTTGCCTCCAAACGCAAGTTTCATTGACCAGAAAACGGTTTACGGGGTATTTAAACCTCTAATAAATAATGCAAGTACGCTAGGGAAACTAGTCGCCTAAAATATAAGTGTGGGAGTTAAAGAAAATCATGTACTCTCTTCCGTTTCCTGACTTTCCACGGGGCCACGCCTTATCACACCGATTTCATATAAATAAAAGATATAATATTATCATTAAAATAAGCTTTTGATTATTGTTCATTAATTTAAATGTAAGACAAGATTATTGTAATCAATAATCCGTAACAACAGATTTTCTTCGTTTTCCCCAATTAGAGAAAATCTCGCATTAAACATCTTTAGTTTTTTTCGCGCTCCAAGACTAACAAATCTCCTGCCATTCTGTAGTCTTCAGCCTGAGGCCGTTTTGAACCTCAAATATTCCAAAATTATAGTTTTATGGTAATGGTTATATTTTATAATTATTTAAAGCTCTACAGATGGAATGAAGCTCACTGAAAGGGAATGAGGCAAGATGTGGAGTGAGGTAATTTTCTTTTGCTTTCCTTACTGAGCCAGAATGAGTAGAAACGTCTTAAGTGAAGTACAATGACCCTGTATACAACGCTTTCCATTGTCGTCGATAAAGAGTGACCAAAGTGAATGCTATTTTCAGCATGAGTCATACCTCAGTAGCTTTCGTGTAATCTCATGAAGAAGAAGGAGAGCAACGTAAAAGAAAGATACGTTTTCGCTATCCTTAACTACAAGAAACATGAAAAATATCGCAATATATTCAGGAGGTCAGTCTGAACCTCATATCCTCATAAATTAGTTACTCAAAGCTTTATAGAGGGCATGAAGCTCATTTAAAGGGAATGAGGCAAAATGAGGCGTGAGGTAACTTACTTTTGCTCTCCTTTCTGAGCCAGATGAAAAAGATGTAATTGAAGTATAATAACCCTGCATGTTGCACTTTCTGATGAAGCGAGACCAAATCAAATGCCATTGTCAGCAATACTCATATCTAAGTAGTTTTCGTGTGATCTAATGAACAAGACTTAAATTTAAAATAAAAGAAAACGTAATTGAAAGACATTTTTCGCTACCCTTTACCGGAAGGAACATGGAAAATAACGCATTCATCGAGACGCGGTAGAGAGAATGTCATTCATACGACACCATAAGATGGAAAGGTACTTCAGAATAGGAAATGTGCAGAGAGGTGAGGAAGGGTCGAGACTATGGTTCTGCGAAGGAAAAAGAAACGTGGCGAACGCGGAGGCATTACAAATGGCGAACATTTGGTATACAAAGCCAAAACAACCAAAGGGACTGGTGTTCCATTATTTATCCGAGATCATCGCACCTTTTTTCTCGCATCATTTAAACCTAATGGAAAAATGAGCACCGACCTGGAATATTGATTGACGTTTATGGGTGAGGACGAGGGCTACGTACGGTCCTGATGGGAGGGAATAAAATGGGATGAGAGCGTGATACATCCGGATCACGTAGAGTCCACCCGAGGAACTGAAATAAAGACTTGTCTTCGCCTTGAGGCGGTGAATTCGTTAAAAAGAGGTGAGGCTACTGATGCGAGGAGTTGAAACTTTATTCTCCCTTTTTAGCATCTCACCAGAGGAAACGTGAAAATGGGAACGATATCTTGAAGCGCCGCATCTCTGGCGTCAGCTGTTCGGAAAAATCGCCTTCCTTATTCAGATGACGATCGCCTCCCAAACTATGCCATTGTATCTCGAGGGATGGAGTTAAGTCTAAAGAACAACAATCAAAGTGACAAAAGAGGCACTAAATTCATTTTCTCCGAAAGAAAGCGTACAGATTTTAGCCGCGGAACAATTCACTTAAAGAGCAAAGGTATTCCATTCACTGTATTCAGTTATACATAGACATGTGTTTGACTTGAATTATGTCTGATTGGAAACAATATAGATAGTGAGTCCTCATTCATTCCTTAGTGGTACTTAAACATTATCTACGTGTTATAGCATAGGGTCCTCCAATACACTTATTTATGCTTAGAAAGCGCGTTTTTAATATCCATTGTAGCAATTGAATGCAGAATAACCGCCAATTCACGGGAATCGGCGATTCATGCAAAGACGCAATAGGTAAAAATTCCATCCAACTCCACGAATAAGCGAATAGTGCAAATAAAAATTGTATCCATGTCGACTTCCGACTTCGCCGGACCCGTACGCGGTGGTCTTCCGAGGACAGACTGTGTAATAAAAGATTTTCAAATCAGACAACTAAAGAAAGAGAAAATTCGTCATAAATGTTTATCATGCACGATTAATAAATAAATAAAGTGAAATAAACTATGTATTATTGAAAAATTTCCTCCACAAAATGCCCGCACGATAGATCGATCTCGATAGATACGAGTATATCAAGATTTCATCAATCGAAAAGTTCTGCTTCATATCATTTATGTCTAACTCAACTGATAGCAGATGCTAAGGTGACTTAAGGAGAAAGCAAAAGTTAAATAAAATAGATTTCCGAATAAATCACAACTTCGGTAGATCGGAGTCAACCGCAGTTTAACTATAATATATAAGAGAACATACGAGCCTACAAGTATCGTACGTTTATAAGTCGATAGAATCTATGCTGATAATCCCTTAAGATCTCCACTTGAGTCATGGGTGTCGAAAACAAACAATGGGTTTTGCAGGTTTTTCACACTACCTTCTAGTGGGTGTTTTCATGCCGCAAGGTGTTTTATTCCTAAGGTTTTAAAACTCGCAAAATATCTTTCTTCTGTGAGCTTTTTTCAAGCTATCCCTTGCGACGAAATGTTTGATGTGCCTTGGTGCCTGAATCTCGCCTTAATAAAGTCGTATTGTTATTATTATTATTAAGAAAACACGGATAACATTAGCTATGAGTAGGGATTTAAAACTGAAGATAAAAAGCAGTTCGAGAATTTCCGAGAAAATGTTTCGCAGCGTAATTTCATTCCGTGGGGTTATTAAAGCTCATCAAAGATGACGGACTTTCGCATCCGTAAGTTGTTTTGAAACACACCATTCCATAGCCCTATTCCAAATTTTTCTCATGTCATAAAGTTTTTACGGATTTAGATTTGTCTTCAGATTTAATAACTCTTTTAATACACCAATCACCTCACGAAATGGCAAACAACCTTGAAAACAGTATCTTGATTAAATTTTTTTTCGCACTCTAAAGCAACAATCATTATAATGGAGATGAACACAGTCTTTGTGGCAAATTTTTTGATGAAAGGGACATGATGAAATACTTTTAATATTTCACACATGAAATATATAAAATACCGAATTCGACTGGTTACACAGATTTCAGTTTATGTTTATGGACCACTAAAAATCATTCACGTCTTTTATTAAAATTACGTAAATTAAAACGAACTAAATTGGCTGTTTTCATTCCAAGTAAAATCGTTTCGTACATACACAAACACTCAAGAAATTAATTCAAGATTATTCATAATATTATAATGAGTAGTTAAATATTAAACTTCATAGGAGAATATTTAGTTTTGAGATAACCATTTTGAAGGGCCTGTTATCAACATCAACCAAGACTTCAATAACTAATATATCCCGGAAAAAAATTAGGGTTTAGTCACAAAAGCTATACCTATTATATTAAGGGAGAAAGATATCTAGTTCCTGCGCGTAATCCGTATACATACAGTTATCATCCTCTTTGATGTTATGAACAAGAGTTGACTTCCTTTTAACACATTCCAACGTTCAGATGATATAGATCGTCCTCAATGAGTATTCTCCTTGATAAATACGCGGTACTGAATACAATGGGGTCAAAGGGAAGAGGTCGATAGGAGAACATCAACTGCTTTATTACAACCAATCTTACACTGTGACGATTTCAGTTAAGCTATTGCCACCATTTGTGGCGGAACGTCTCTGAAGTGGGAGAACCAGGTACTAGAACAATTTCTTTAAAAAGTAAGTACAGTTCATAATTCATTTACCATGTTTTGTGTGCAACGTGAAGTACCACATAAAGTCAATGTATAGAAGTAAGAAAGAGCAATTAAGATGCATATACTTATGGGTGCAGGTACCTTTATAGATAGACCCACATGAGAGAAAACGTGTTCACATCAGCGAGTCGATGGCTTAATGTGATTGACGCGGAAATATAGGATAAATCGGGTCACAACAGAACGTGTTCCACGACAGTCAATTTAAGAAAACTGATGCAAAAGTCAAGTGATGGAGGATTTCGAAGAAGATTGGCCAATAGCTCGCGTTCACGACAGCATAAATTTACCACTTTTCCGGCGACGGTTTCTAAAAAGGCGTTTATTTTCAAAGCCTTACGCAAAATTGATAATTGTGTATTTATTAATTCACGGCGAGAGAGCTTTCTCTGAAATTCAAAATATCTTAAGGAAATCGCTCAAATGTAAGGGATTCTAATTCGTACTGGCTGTTGAAAGAATCCGTTGTGCAATTGGCTAAAACCTTGCGTAATCGATGGTCATTTTGATGTAACATGGTTCGTTGAATCGCTTTGAGATTCTTAGGGAGAGCTAACGAATTGAGAAGATATGGGTTATAGGAAATGATCAGACGACTTAAGAAGTTGAAAGAAAATCGCTTCATCGAAAGCAAGTAGATTTTTCTTCACTAATGGCTTTTAAACTATAGTTTCATTCGACACCAGTAGTGCGAGGGGGCCTTTTACCTTTAATCGAGCTTTCTACCCGAATGTTACACCACTCAGGGATTGTCAGACCACAGATGTAAATTTGTACTTAAGGAGCATAAAAGTAAAAGTGAAGTAGTACTGTAAGTTTGTATTAAAGGAACAAAATATTTTACTAAAACTCTTTCATTCTTTGACTTCAATTCACTTCGACTGATCTACTTACGAATCATTTCTTTTACTTTAGTTAAGTTGTTTGAGAATTAAGGTCGTAGTAGTATTGTTAAAAGTGCTTCGACAGCTAAGGTCATTTCGCACGTGAGCCCCCACCGGGAATCGAACCCACGACTGCTTTCGCCAAAGTCGAACGCGTTGCCCACTTGGCTATCCGGGAGCCCGAGAATCAAGGTATTACATTAAATCTACAAGTTACGCATCACGGCTAATTTCACATTGTGGAACCCTTGAGAATGGAAATTTTGTTTCCAAAATGCGTATCGGGTAATTCCTAGGAATCTGTAATTCGGAACTTCCAGTTTGCCTTTAAACACGAGATTTATATGCCGATATACGGCTAACGGAGTGTTTTTAAAACTCTAAATCATGGCTAATAATACAATTTATAACATATAACACTAATAGTTTAATAATCTCTTCTAATTTTAGTTATTTATTTATTTATTTAGATAATCTTACAAATAGAACAATGTTCCGGTGGTAAGATTTGGACAAAGTAATTTCCACCCTCACCTAAAAATACAACACAAAACAATGATGCTGTCGGATACACTAATACTCTTGTGAATCATACAATAATAATACAACATACACAATTAATCAAATCAAATTTAGCCCTCCTAAGTTCATCCCTTAGATGAAGTCTTTCACCACTCTACTATTTATCCAAGCACAGCTGCCCAAACCATGAACAAAAAAACTTATCTGTTTATTTATTGCCACAGTTAATATAGTCTGGTGGCAGCGTTATACAATGCAATAGATACAGTAAACTAAAACAACAATCTTACAATATTTTATAGTAATTTAAAGCAAATTTTTCTGAAGTCTTTTCTGCTTTTCGGGTAGGGTTTGAAGGCCTCTTCAGGTAACATATTCCAGTCTTTTACTCCTCTATTTATAAAAGAATACTTCGCGATATCTGTTCGTTGTTTCCTAAGCTTAAACTTATGTTCATGATCCCCCCGAGCAATATAATGTGGTTCCTCTATCCTGTCCTTTAATTCTGCCCATGCCTCTCCTCCGTTTCTTACCTGAAATATGCCTACTAATCGATTAATCCTTCGCCTTTTTTCCAGTGATTCCCAACCGAGCGTCTCCAACATCTCTGTAACGCTGTCTTCTTTCTTATGTCTCCCTAATGTATATCTAGCTGCTTTTCTTTGTACTTTCTCTATCTTTTTAATGTTAAGTTTATCATGAGGATCCCATACGTTGGTCGCATATTCTAGTAGCGGTCTTACTATTGTTTTATATGCTAATTCTTTCGCGTTCCTACTACTACCCCTTAGATTTCTCATCACGAAATGTAAATTTTTAAATGCTTTTGAAATAATTTTGTTTATATGAGTACTCCAGTCCAAATTTTTCGTTAGTATAACCCCTAAATATCTGCATTTATTTACTTTTGGAATTTTTTCACCGTTTAACTCATAGCTAGTCTCTCTCTCCTCCCTTTTATTTGTAAATGTAATATGATTACTTTTCTTCGCGTTTATCAACATTCCATTCTTTAAAGCCCACATTTCAACATTATTATTATAAATATCTCTGAATTAGAATAAAACCTTAGTTTCGGCACCGATAGCAGACATTGCTACGTTGAATCGCTTTGTTGAAAGAACACAAACTCGTTCAAAAAATTTTAGACAATATTACATTGGTAAGGAAGGTGAGGAGAACCAGTTTTCGATTCCCGAATTTTTCCAGGAAAATGAAACAGGAAGACAAAAGGCGAAGAAATTTTGAGATGATCCGCTTTCGATGAATCTAACGTTCTGCCAACCACTATTTACCACCCTTACACTCCGAAAGATGATACACCTTCGAAATGAAAACTACAGCGCAATCGCCACTTCCAAAAAGAAAGAATTTAGAATCGTACTTACGAGAAGGAAAGGCAAGGGAAAGGAACTTCGAGTGGCAACCGCCCTAATTATACCTTTCTATATGTTATCTTTCCACGCCTAGGAGCACGCATACTCGAGATCATAATTAAGCAGGAAAAAAAACGGTTCACGAGATTCATTCCAATTAATACAGCTATTTCCAGAAACATGCATGGATGGTGGTGAAAAAAATTAGTTTTCATAGGCGTAGATGTACAAGAACATCTCACAGTTTATTTTACACGTTCAGTCCCTCTTCAGTACAAGGTAATATGGTAAGACTTTGCTGTTATTTATGCACAATATTTATGGTAATCTAAATAAAGAAACTATTGCGTGATATCTTTAAAACATTTGATAAGGTTTCACATAATAAATTATTATACAAATTAAAAGTTGCGGGTATCAATGGAGAAGTAATAAACTAGATTAAGGACTTTCTCTCCAACAAAGAACAACGAGTAGTAATAGATGGTTTAAGTTCCAACCCGGTTAAAGTGACCTCGAGCGTGCCACAAGGAAGTGTAATCGGACCGTTACTATTTTTAGTGTACATCAACGACCTTAGCAATAACATTAACAGTAAAGTTAGGATATTTGCGGACGACACGGTAATTTATAGGGAAATAGGAAGCTCAGAGGATAGATTAACCCTATTGTGTGATTTGGATAAAATTATGAAATGGAGCGATGATTGGCAATTAGAGCTCAATATAGATGAATGTTCAATAATCAACCTTTTCCAAAGAAAAAATAGTGCCAATGGTTATTCGCACAGGCTCCGAGGGCAAACTTTATCAACAGTAGAAACGGTGAAATACCTTTGAGTAACCTTCACCAATAACTTAACCTGGGGTACCCACATCCGTAATATATGTGGTCGAGCGCTTAAGAAACTCGGATTCGTGAAGAGAATTGTCGGAAGGAGCGAAGAAAATGTCCGTGAGCGTTGTTACGTTGCGTTGGGCAGGCCTCACCTGGAATATGCGTGTAGTGTATGGGACCCTGCAGAAAAATGTTGTATTCGGGAATTAGAAAAAGTACAGCGAAAGGCGATACGTTTTCTAAAGAATTGTTACGACAAGTCAGTGAGTGTTACGCAAATGCTTCAGGACGCAGGATGGGAATCTTTAGAAGATAGAAGGCTTAAACAAAGGATAAATTTACTTAACAAATATGAAGAAAGCACGCTCATAGAAGATGTAGCTGAGATAATGCGTCCCCCATGTTATATAGGCCGTTCTGATACTGCGAGGAAAATCAGAGAAATAGATGCTAGAACAAGTCGTTTCAAAGATTCATTTTTTCCGCGAACGATACGCGAAAGCAATCGATTAGTGAAGTTGAGTCATGGTGCTTTCACCCCCTGCCACACGCCGAAAGGCGGCTTGTAGGGTACTAATGTAGATATATATGTAGATTTAATTTCCGCATTCCTGTGATCATGCGACTTGGCCATCCAATCTACGCACTAGAGATGCTAATGTTTTCGATAAAAACTCAAGGATAGTAAAACTGCCCCCTTAAGACGTGCACATGGGTCCAAATGGAAACTTGTACTGTAACACGCCTATATTATCCGATCACGAATAGGCCGGTAAAATGAAATTCCGAAGATAGTTCTCGAGGAGATAAGTAAGATAAACGGTTCCCCTAATGTTTATAGAACTTCTTTGGGGAGGAACGAACATTAGATTTTATTGTTTTTAATTTTCAAGTAGTTAAAATTTGCGCTAAATTTAGATAGAAAATTGACTGGAAACCTCCTCAAAGGTTCAGGGAAAACTGTTGTGATGGAGTTCTTTTTCCGACAAAAAATCTAGATCTACTTTAAGGTCTAACATTAACTTTATAACAGTTTTTAACGAGATATCGCTTATAGGAATTTTCCAAAATTAATGGATATCATGAGAATCATAAACGTGAAGCTATTTTATAGTTCAGAATTCTAATTTTGAAAAATTACGATAATAGAGCTTCGAAGCTGAATTATTCGTAGAGCAAAGTTTTAAAAAAATACCGCCATAAAATTAGATGTGAGGTCTTCGTTAATTACCTAGGACCAGTCGTAAAGAGTTACCTTCGAAATTTCTTCTTTGACCTTCGATCACGCAAGATTTGGATCTTCTTTCAACCTACGGAAGGGGCAGCATCCTGATAAACCGAAAACGGAATGAAAGCTACGGAGGAAGGCAGGCTTATAAAACGACCTGAAGGCAGAAAATCTTCAAAGGTCGAAAAGCTTTTTAAGTTAACGCATTCAAAAATCAGTTTATAGTCAACTGATGTCACAGCGAAGTGATGTGTTGTTCCTATAAAAATGTAATTCTTTTAAAGATTTCGTACAGTTTGGGATTAACTCGTAAAATTATATATTTTAAAATCAAATTAATATCATCGGCCATAATTAGTGAACTAATGGTTCAATGGTGAAAAATAATTGAAACAATTTTTAGAGTGGATTTTTAGGTTCCAATATTTCACTAATCCAAATCCTACGCAGGCCAAGTTCAAGTCAGATTCTCGTTATTATTTTCTCCTTTTCCACAAATAACCATTGCTCTACATACTTAAAATCATATTAATATTTTACATGCATTATTTATATTTTATATAACACATTTACGTAATTCCATCAAATGTTGAAACTTTACGCGATAGATCGTATAAACTTTAATCGTATAAACTTTAATCGTATAATATAGAATAGATGGATCCTGTGGGAAAGCAACAATTTTAAAAAATTCTCTCTAGTTGTCAAATCCGAAAATAAAATAATCAACAAACCTTGCGCGTTCATAAAATAGTACGTATATGGAATAATATGAATTAAGTTGAGCAATAGAAGTTTGCGAAGAAGGAGAAATAAATTAATGGGGATATAAGAAAAATGTTGTTAGCGCATAATTACATGGAAAAATGAGAAAATGAACGTAGAAATCCTTCAAATTTTTGCAAACTAAAAGAGTAGAAACATAAATGACCGTATACAGAAATGATTACACCCACACCATGGCAACAAAACTATGTAGTATCAGAATCATATTAGTAAATATAGTTGATATCTACATATACATAAGTAACCTGCAAGCCGCTTTCCGACGTGTGACAGGGGGTGCAAGCACCATGACTCTACTTCAGTAATCCATTGCTTTCGCGTATCGTTCGCGGAAAAGTATAGATGTTTGAAACTACTTGTTCTAGCATCTATTTCTCTGATTTTTCTCGCAATATCAGAACGGTCTATATAACATGGGGGACGCATTATGTCAGCTACATCATCCGTGAACTTGCTTTTTTCTAAATTTATGAAGTAGACTTATCCTTTGTTTGTAACACTCACTGACTTGTCGAAACAATTCTTTACAAAACGCATCGCTTTTCGCTGTACTTTTTCCAATTGCCGAATACTACATTTTTCTGTAGGGTCCCATACACTAAACGGATAAAAAATAAAATAAAAGTTGAAACAGATGCACGTAGAGAATTTGTAATAGCTGGGTAACAAGTGAATGTGGGCTATAAAAAAACTTACCAATGTGCGCCACAGTAAGAAAGGGGTATGCCTCGTTTGTTTGTAAACTGATATAAATGAGGGGTAGGAGCATCACAACGAAAATGATGGGCGAATGGTCGGATCGGTGGAGAAAGACTGAAAAAGCTGTCCGAGTGAGGATAAGTTCTTGAACAGAAAATACGTAGTAAGACTGCGGAATGTAAGGAGAAATTTTAAAAGATGTTTAGAAGACTCTGAGAGGATAGAAAGGCGCAAATAAAGGTTTGTATGGAGAAGAATAAGGAACGGAGACGACATTGACCACATACTCCCGAAGGGGAATAGCAATTCCTTATTATGAATCATTCGTAGTAATAAAGAACAAGTATATAGAATGAAATTCGAATTAAGTAGGGCTAAGCAACTTGTCCGCAACATTATCATTCTTTCACACAACGCTGGTCAATTCCAATGGTGAGCTAACGGGGCTCCCTGCAGTTAACTCCGAAATAACGCACCAAATTGTGATCTCCATGTAGAGAATTTTTCACGTGTAAAGTTTTATCGCCGCGTTTTATGTACTATATAAGTTATAAAGAGAATACATGAGATACAAAATAAAGCTAACTTTGCCTTCCAGACCCCCCGTAAGGACAACAAATAATTAAAGTGATGTACTCTTTATACTGCTCCCTCCCCGAAATCCGATAATTCTTTTAGAGTTTAAGAATTCCATCATCGCTTCTACCAGATTATTATAACGAACGACCTACCTCCAGGTATATGGCAAAAAGAAAGGTCATCATATCACATCGCATCATAAGATGAAAGAAAGTTCGCATAAAGAGGATGAGAGAATTCCCTTACCATTTATATTTTAAGATCTCATAAAGATTATAATCAGCTTACCGAATCTCCGATAAACAAGGGCGTGCGAGGTACGTAAAAGTATTTCAAGGAAAGATGACTCCTTAGTCGGAAAGACGAGTAGACATGAAAGCAATACGCCACTTTTTATCGCCTGCATATAAAAGGTCTAAATGCGGAGAAATTCGCGGGAATTCCTTCCTTTTCCTTGGTCTGGAGTCGGGAGTGGTTGAGATGTGAAACGAAATTTCGACCCGCCCTCCCGAGAAGTCTAAATGATAGATAATTATAGAGAAGCGCTGGAGTCAGTTCTCTTATACAACCAAATCAAAAATACGTAGATATTTTACTTTTGATTTCCTGGAAAGACGCGCTGAAATATTTGAAGACTGTCTAGGTGAAGATATTTAAAGTAGAAAACGCGAAGAAAAGGAAGTTTACCAAGACTACTGGGGACATCAAGAGCAATCAATTTTCCTGCCGAGGGGATGATTCTTAAAATTAATTATATTTTAGGAATCGCAAAAAATGAGATAACTTACGGAAAATCGAAGTAAAATGTGCTTCATTTTTCAAAACTTTTTTCGTTTGTACGCCGGAAGCAAACGATATTAATTCCTTCAACTCACGAAATAACCTATCACGGAATAGACGTAATTTCAGAATATTGGGACATTCAAAACAAACGAAAATGTATAGACTTATTGTCAATTAGCAGAACAGCAGAATTCAAGGCAAAGCTTCATAATAAAACAACTGTATGATTCCCAAGAATTATTAGCTATTTTATGATTATTCAAATAGACACGTCATTTTAGGGACAATTTTCCTTTAAGATAATATATATATAACGAGATAGATATACAACGTTATCAAGATTTATATAATACGACTTAAAATTATAAAACTGCATTAGATAATCATCCAACTCAGTATAGTTTACCGTATTGCGAGGTTTTCGTCAGAATATACCGGTTATCCGGCCCGAGTATGAATTATGAACTAGTTTGGATAATAAACTATTATGAAAACTTTAGTTCCCGAGAAAGCATTCCATCGGTCGATTTATAGGCAAACCCACTTTTCCTCGGTTCAAAAGATATATTTTTTACTGTTAAACTTCGCACGCGAGAACTATGAAGACACTGCTCAAAGGCGGATGTTACCCCCCACTTATCTTTGCATAACTGAGTCATTTTTTAAAAAGAAATCGTTTTGTTAAAAGCATGGAATGAGTTCCACGAATATATAGAATCGTGCGAATAAAACTGATCCCACAGCTCCGTCAGAAATCATTCCTAACGTGAGAATGAGTAAGAGAGAGAATTCGTAATCATGAGAAAGAGAAAATTGGCCATGAGGTGATACATGTTGCGCTCTGATACGTATTTATAGCTGAATTCACCTTTTAGGCCTTGTCAAATTATCATGTTCACGTCATGACTTAAAACCATAATTTGCCCTGTCAGTAATTTCCTCAAGGATAAACGATTAACAGTGAAGAGAATAATAAATTACCATCGCTTCCTTTATTTTGCTCTCCATAAAGATCTTTATTATCCGAATTCACGAGGAAAGGCCGGGCGTAGTTCAAGGTGATGATAGAACTTTTGGACAAAGTGGATACAAGTAATGCACATAATCTTCTACTCCGCGATTTACCTCTATAATTTTAAGTCGAATAAAATTAATTAACTTTATGGAATTTAAAGATATGTTTTGCAGTAGAAACTAACAATAAAACATTTAAAGTAGAACTTTATTGTATCCATAGTAGTTATCGATAAAATTATTGTTAGATAGAGGCATTAAGATAGAAATTGATCGAATTGGAATTTATTGTCCATGGGAACGAGAAATCAAACGCAGAATTATAGGGCCAGTATAATCATATACAAATTAGAAGGAGAATTTATATTGATCATCAAGATTCTAAGATAAGACGGTTCGTCATTCCGTAAAAAAATGGCAGAAAGCCTCCATTTACACCATTAATGAGGCAAAAAAACCTCCATATACTGAGAAAATTAACTCCAAATTTAGCTCTCGAATAGAAATTAAGAGGAATTAACAGGTAAATTAATGTTATGAGCGATAAAATGACAGCGATATAGCTCCGAGAAAAGCGAAAAGTAAGAGCTGCTGTGTTATAATTTGAGATGGTTCTAGATTAACATAGGGAATCAATTTAAGATTGCATAAATTGCTCTTCCCTAACGATCAAAATGTTAATTGTATCCGATGATTGCCTCAAAAGTTTTCAGGCCGACAAACGAAGGGAGCACTTCGTATACGAGATATTTCTTTCGCCAGTTCTTCCGGATACCGCTATCTGATGCCATCGCAATTTTCGACCGGCGCATGTGCCCGCGTTATCATAATTCATACGGTCCGTACTCATAGGGTCCGTATGGTAATCTCATGCCTTCGCCTCATTTGATATCTGAAGAGAGAACGCACGCTTTCTTTAAAATTCGACAGGAACTGCTTAGATGACACGCTTTGGTTTCGTGTGAGGTCATGGACCAGTTCAAAAAATATACGAGGATCAGAACAGCGACGACCAAACCCTGGTAAATCTTACGGCAAATATTCGCCATAAATAATGAGATTCAAAATAGGATCGAGGAGAAAAGGACGCGATATAATCCCGCGATATTCTGCAATTTCAAATTTTCCTTTAAAAAATATTATTCCCGGTGAAACTGAGGGAGCTATTTCCTTGTTAGCTATCCCCGCCACCTGAATCCTTAATTAAAAATATTTAACCCCCTCTCCCTCGACCTATCGCCTTTATCTTTCAACGGCTCCTTTCCCAACTTCTCACCTACTGTTACACCTGTCCGATCAGAGCCTTTGCCCTTTCACCTCCATGAATTCCTGCTGTTGACCTTCCTTGGTCCTTGAAGAAGGTGCGCTTCATAACCTAGGTTGTGAGTATATACATTTCCTGTGGTGTGAATAAATGAGCTCCTTTTTAACTTTGAACTATGTCTTGTTGCTAAGGAATACTACATGAAATAAAATCCGCATTCGCCGTGAGGAAATGTTTTGATAAAAATATACTGCGGAGTTAACAAAAGTTAGTATGCAAGCTTCAGTTCGTATTCAAGACTTTGTACACGGAATTTTGTAAACAAACGGCAATTTCGTAAAAAATGTTAATATTCGTGATTTTTAACCCTTTCGCTGCATATTTGGATTAAATGCAGCTTTAGGACTATGAATGTCAAATCAACTTTAGTCTACTGTCGCAGCGAAAGGGTCATAAGAAACGAGGATTCGCAAAATAATTGTAATTTCGTCAAAAATAGTAATATTCGTGATTTTTTATGTATATGTAATGCCGTAAAGATCTCTATTTCGTTAAAATAACATAATTAATCGCCGTAGTTGGTATTAAGTTCTGTTTTTTATCCTCCTGAAGACGGTAACACAGTTGCCGAAATACGTATTGAGAATAATAACCTTATACAGCGTAGCTACGGAGAACCCTAGCTCCCGCTGGGTGGAATTCCATAGCGGCTAGTTAGTTTGCAAACTACAGCTTTTTGAAGTTTGTTTTGAAAAATCTAACGTATTAACACAGCCGTGTTCCTTTTCCGTATGTACATGGAAGGAAAGCAACTAATTGATAAAAAAACAGGCTGTACGCCTTAAGATAGCACAGAAAAAATCAGGTAATGAAAAAAATCGTTACCAAAAGCGACCGGTCTTGAGATACATAGAAGAAAGAAGCAAGAGAAATATGAATTTGCCGTTTATTGACGTCGCTAAAAATAAAAAATAAAAAAACGAAACAGGAAAAAAGAAAAAAAATCGGAGCAAAGTAGGTTATGGGAATTTTAGATCTCCGCAATTTGGCCGGTTTAGAGACTTCGAAAGGGAAATGAGCGAGGAATTGGTAGCGCGGAGCAAAAAAAAGCCGAAATGCGGCGCGCACTTCGGGAGAAACGATTTGTTTCCAGCTTTTATCGACAAGGAGCGGCTTTGATGGAATTTTTTTAGCGCAGTCGGGTCTGCAGAAATAAGACTGAGAATAAAATCCGAAACTCCTTTGTCTTACCTGAATTCGGTAAAAGTGTTCCACTAAAACCAATTAATTTACCCCCTCTCCCTTACCTCCATATGGACCCGATTCCAGCGAAAACTTTCGATTTTTTTTCATTTCCACCGATCTGAAGGCAGATTTCTCCCACAATTACTCTCGATTTCGTAACTCCTCGGAATGCATTTCTCCTCGATGAAGTCATAAAATTTCTTTTGCGAGCATTTCTTCCGGAACAAAGGAGAAAAGGGAAAAAGGAGACCGCATATTACGGAAGCATTTGCGAGCAAGACTTTCATCGAATGGGAGAGAGCTGGATGGGGAAAGGGGTGTATAAGAAAGAACCGCAAGCAGGCAAACCGTGAAATATTCCCAATAATGACGCATTCTGCAAAGAAATTTCGTCATACTTGCTTCCTTAAGTTACAAAGCTAATTTGAAGATACAAATATAATTTGAATATTGAACAATATATGATGCTTCTTCCAGTCTAGACATGACCGTGATACAATGAAAGCTACTGAGGTATGAGAGATTTTGAATACTGGCATTCATTCGATTACTTCTGACTGAATGCTATTAAGTGTTATTTATAAATTTATCGTGCTGAAGTTAAATGGATCTGTTCCACTCACAGCATTCTGACTCAATGAAAAAATTAGGAAAAAGTACCTCAATTCACCCCTTCATCCCCTTTCCCAAGAATTTTCTAGCTAATATTACATACAAAGTTCCAACGAGCCTTCGGGCGGATTATTATTCAAACGCAGGAAACTCTATCAGCCATGAGAGGAACTCTAAACTATTGATAGAAACTACTCAAAGAGCCACAGACAATTTCCAAATTCTCCTCTCCAAAAAACTACTTAAAATTTCTGTTCCTCGCGCAAGGATAGCTGAATTGACATACTTTCGATGTAAAGAATTCCTCCGTATGAAGGTTTCTCAATGCGTTGTCCGCGCATCATCGGGGATCCCAAAACCTTTTTATGAAGAACCTGAGGTCTATAAACCTATTTTTGATAGCCAACAGGGCCTACTTATTCATTATTATTATCCTCCAATAATTGTTTTTAGAATCTCATGCTCTCCGTCATGCTTCAGTTAGAAAAATAGATTTACGCCAGGTTATAATAATCTAAATAAGTATAGGTTAGATTTTCCAACGGATTTACGGGGAAAAGTACGCCAGGTTATAATAAACGAAAATCACTAACATGCTTGCTAGATTACTCTCCACTTTGATAGATTGTTTCAATACAAATCATATCCTTCACAGATGAATGTGAAAATAATTTGTTACCATTGAAATTAAGTTTCATTTGATTTTAAATAGTTAATTTAGAACTATATAAAAAAAAATTTGAGAAAGTCCACAAATTAGAAAAAACACATTCGACCGACTTCAAGGTAATAATCATCTGGCCTCAATAATCCTCATATTATCTCGAAACTGGTCGCATATGTGTTATTTTCTAATTTGTGGACTTGGCCAAATTTTGCTACATAATTCCTTATAAATTATGGAGATTTTCACCAAGTATCGCTTGATATGTTTCGTTTAAATAGTTGGCGATTTCTTTGAATTATTTCGAAGCAATAATACCTTTCCTGTTCTTTATTCTTAGTCACACATCTTGAGCTATTTTGTAGACCTATATGTATCAGAATTATGCATCGTCATAATTTGGCAACTGTAGTTATGATTACCAGAAGTTCGCCGACATTTAATCAGAAATCGTGTCACTCCCCTTATTCAAAATTGACCAGTGTTCACACCAATGGTATGAACATAGGTCATTATAACAACATTCACAATGTAACATTCATAATCCCACGAAAAGGATAAATACATTATATTTGATCATCATCATCCAGAAGATGACGATCAATCGTCGAAACCGGTCGTGATATTGTTTTTGTTAATAAAAACTTTTTGTGGTAAAAGTACAAATCTTTGTCAGATTCTTTACATTATATTTGCATTTAAAGTTAAATGGACAATGAAAATACTACATAAATTTACTATACATTTTTGATAATGGCCTACCTGTTGCAAAGCGCTTCAACTTCACATAAGACCCATCTTGCAACACCCACAAGTACATCATAAGCCACAACTTAGCCGCAGACAAAAAAGGTCGAGATTTCTTGGAAATATTTACTAATCATCTTGAGTTTCAAAGTAAGGACCAAAAAGTAATTTCAAGTCTCGCGCGCGCACCATTCTTGGCCGACGGGAGTAGACCGCGAATTCTAACCGATCCGTCCGGACATCGGTTTCGACATGGTCGCCATGAATGGACCTCCGATTCAACGACAACCCGACGTGTCACTCCAAAAAGAAAAATGGCTGAAAAATGAAGCAGTAAGTAACCTGCTACACGCTATTCTCTTCTGAAATTTAATGTACCGAAAATAGCTCATCGGAAAAGATGCACGAAGGATAGAAGTAGCAAAAGAGAGATTGTTAGCAGAACAGCCCAAGAGGCTGTTAAGAGCAAACAGTATGAGCAAGTATATAAGGAAATACTTCAGCGGAAATTGCATTCGGAGAGACAGTGATAATAAAACTTAGTTTCTTCCACAGGTTAAGGAGCGTATCGCTACTAAATAAAATGTGTGGAGAAGTGAAAGAATAAGTCCGGAAATTGAATGAAAAAATAAGTTAGTCAGTTAATTAGTTAATCGGTTTTCTTTATTGTTTGTGGCGATCCGCAAAACAAATTGAGGGATTTTAAATGGGATGATAATGTTGAACTTTGTCAAAAAGAAGTGAAAATGAATGGGCACGATAGTCTCCAGGAGAAAATAAAAGAAATAATATCACTACGTAAAACTATGCAACTAAAATAACCACGTAAACTTAGTGTTAGATGAAAGTATTGAAGATCTGGTTCTAATTACGAGAGGAAAATGCATGGGTGTACTACTAGGCCCTTTAGTTCTCGCATTGCTGGTAGGTCTCCATGATGTGGAGACCCCGTATTATTTGCTTCGGAGAGGCCCCCAAATTTACCGTTATGCGACTAAATGATGGCTTAGGCATCCTGGAGGAATGAAGCAATTGCGATAATACTTTAATTTGGATAGTGAATTTATATTGAAATATTACCATCTCGGACGCAACCCGCATAAGAGGCAGTGAGTAATCACGTGAGCGAGCCTTGAGAAGTGAGTGAGAGAGGGAAAAACATGGAGGACATGATCTGCTTTTCTGGTAACTTGGCTTGTAATATTTGAATGGATTTCTTTGTGTCATTACTATTACAATCAATTTCTTGGGCTCCATTATTTCACCACTATGTAGTTTGGCACTTTCCTGTACATCAGCGGGTATATAACCGATAAAATAGGGGTTACTAGATAATCCTTAGATAAATGTACTCTTATCGCAAAACAAGAACATTCCAAAGATTTTCCGGGCTTAGAATTGCAGTAAAAATTAGTCTACATAACCTGCCTTAACTGCTCCTCTTGAACCAATTACTTATGTAACACGTAGCTGATGCAGACGCGATTCTTGTTTTATATTTTTATATTGTGCTGGGGTTGTACTGGATGACGGGTTTCCCATTTCATCTCTTTACGAAAACTATTCTCCCCGCTGGCCTAAAACCACATCATTGCGCTGGACCCGCCCATCAAGTTCAACTAGTCATCTGGCAGGAGCTTGACTAGCGCGTAAATACTTGTATTAAACCAAATCTTGGTAAACCACTCCTAGAAAAGTAGTTAGACGAGTGATCTGTCGACCTCAGCCGGAGAGCTTTTGCCATTCCCACCACCAAAAAGCAGAAGTTGTGGATTCGAACACTGTCTAGGCCAACGATGTATATGTTCTCTCATCCGCACATAGTGGGCTCTTTAAAGATGCAAATTACCCATCACAGGGATGTCTTCGCAAAGCCGTAAAGAGAAACTTTCGCCTTGATCTAATTTAACATTATCTAAACGTATTCGAAATGAGGTAAATGAGTGAAAATTGTCTTCGATTTTACAACTCCGACTCTACTTTTAGAATAATATCAACAAGAGTCTTCAATTATCTCTATAAATTTATTGATTATTTCCAACGATAATTTGACATTTTAGAAGTAATTTAAACCAAATGCAATCACAAAGCAACAAACTGATTAAAAACATCGGTGATTCCATCAGGTGGAATACCTTCGCTGGCGAAAAATGTTAACTAGTAAGTTTCAATGGCTGATTACTAAACAAAACAAAACACGAAAAAGACTTCTTAATAAGAAGTCCTCCGTAAACAACTACGTGAATATGATACAATACAATACAAACGTCTTTTTTATTGGGCGAAATTGGAACTAGAGAGTCCCATCTTACATTTAACCCTTGTCAACACAATGTACAAACACGAATATATAACAATTTAAAATTATCAACTACAATATATACACATTTTACGAAGCTCGGTGGAAATCAAAATAAAGGAGGGAAAGACAGAAAAGTTTTGTGGAGGAAAAAAAACATTTTTTATGACAGAAAAAATGTTTCCACAGTAGGAAAACGCCCACAAATAGGAGGGTGCGAAAAACCTGCGAAAGTTGAAGGAGAGAGTGAAAAGGTGAGAGAGAGAGAGATTACATAAAGGTATTAAAAATGACAAAAGATACAACCGTATGCAACATAGATCGGAACAGTTTTTCTTTGTCAGTTATAGTTGAATATAAAAGAAATTTAAATATAGTGCCTAGTATGAACTAGCACAGTACAAGTAAATTAATATTAAATTTACTTTATATCGTAAAATAAACAATTACCCAAAAAGTTCGTCACTTTTAACATTAAATTATCACGAGATACATTACTATGCACAGGGAAGGTACAAAAAAAGCAAAACAAGAGTGGGAATAAAAATATTTAAAAAATTATCACCCCTTGATTGCATAATTTCAACGGTATAACATACGATCCAAGATTTTTGGGTTGAAACTTGAATTTCCAAATTGTAACATCCTCTACCGCCATATTGAGCATGGAAACAAGAAAATAATACTGGAAGATGATCTAGGTAACGTAAACAAGGTATAATTTTGAAACGAAGCTTCACATTTTCTTGTTTCGATAATTCGGTCCATTCGGTCCAAACATGGGTATAGTTAAAGAGCAATACTGTTTACGACTTTATAGAAAGAATAATGCAATCGCGCTATTTTTCAATTCTCACATGTAAGCATCTCTCAATTAGAATTCCATGACTATGTATTTTTCTCCTCCTGAAAGAAAATTATCGAATACGGTCTCGCGTCGATAATCTTTCTCAATCAGCTTAACGCCATCTTGAATAATCCAGGAGCACATTTTTGTTTTTGTGCGCTGGTAACATAGTTACGCTATCTCTAACCGATCCGAGGTCATGAATATCATCTCCTCCTCATCTCAAGTCTACCGTTAGAGAAATTCTCATTCAATCCCCGCAGATAATGAGGTGATTTTTATCCGCTAAAATTATCCGCTCCTTAAAAGAAAGACAGGTATACATTTTCATGAGATCGGAAAATTTGACCCTCGATTAAATCACCCCGTAGTGTACCGGAGAAAAACATTGTAGGCGAAAAAATAGACAGGACAAGTGGCTCGAAGAAATTTTTATTCTTTATAACGGAATTTAATGTTTCCGGGAGAATTTAGAACTGCCTAAAACGATGCAAATATTCGCACCAATAGGTTCTCTCCCCCTTGTGAGAAATTTTCTCGACCAGAAACGCTAAATTTTCTATGTAATTGCATGATTATGCTTCATTTACACTTCTGATGCGTCCATTACAACCGCCCATTACATCAGCAGCGTAAGTCATTCCGCCGCCTCCCCTGTGTCGCTATCTATTAGAGCTCGCCGGAACTTCTTAAGCACTCACGTGAACGAGAGAGCGGTAGCTTTATGCGCAGTTTTAATGAAAGCAGAAGTTGTACCTAATTAAGATACAAAGAGAAGCACCCATAGGAATATATACTGACGCGTGAAATAAGGAAACTCGTTTCCGAAATATTCCAGAAATTTCGTGAGCGAAAGCACGCGAGATAATAGGATTTGGCATTCGAATCTTAAAAGTTCAAAAGAAAAATGTAGGTAGTCACTTTGTTGCCAGATAATCATCGGCTTCTTTGTTATCTATTAGACAGATTTAGTTAATTTAATAAACTAATTTTTCCATTCATCACCTTCAAATTTGAGCGAGATAATGGAACGACAATGTGTCATGATTGAATTTTACAGTTTATGCCCGAAATAAAGCTATTGAAAGTATTCGAACAATTTACGGATGGAACAGTCAAATGTATAAAGCAAACTCAACTTGCGTAGAATAATGAAGCTAATAGTCCACTAATAACCTCCTACTGTCTTCAGAAAGCGGTTTTCTTCTTGGGCGCAAAACACTTGCACATCGCAATTAAATCTCTCTTGCTTCCGTGCGGTTGGAGAACGTTATATAATTCATCCGCCTCATCTGATGAGCTATCAAATTTCCTTTATATCGAGACGGGAAGAAAGTATGCAGCAGATACTTGCTGTGAGATTCTCCTTCCATCGCTAATCGATAGAAGCTTTATTTGATTATTTTTAATCAACTATGGATTGACCAGCTCCGAAGCAAACGTCAATTTACAATTAAGTGGAATGCGAATCTAGTAAATCTTTACTTTCAAGCTAATGACCTAAGCTCAAAAAAAAAAATAATCTATGGGAGAAGCCTTCACTTTGTGGAATTCCATAACTGGGATATAGAAATAACAACACTTTGTCAAAAATTCCACTTAGACTTTTAATGAACGCAGCCGGTTTCAGACAATTCTGTCCATCATCAGGCGAAGAAACCACAAGCTAAAGCGAATATATATATAACTCAGTAACCAATGAGGAGACCGGTCAGGTATAAGGGTTGGGGATATTAGGGGCAGGGAGTTGCAGGAAGAGGCAAACAGTAGATAACAGCGGGGAGTGGTTGGAGAATAGATGAATTTTCGTTAAACTGTAATTGTGGTGCTTATGCTGTATTATTTCTAATTGTTCCAGGTAGTTCAGTTTTTTCCCTTTAGAAAGGCTATGGAGGAGGGTGGTCGTAAAGTCTGAAAGATGTTTATCTTCTAATAAATGTTTTGCGAAATGAGTGGCATTGGAATTATTACAGGAGGACTGTTTTTGTTCTTTGGTTCGGATTTGTAAATTTCTACTTGTCTGTCCAAATAAATTTCTTCACCTGATGATGGACAGAACTATCAGAAACCGGTTACGTTCATTAAAAGTCTAAGTGGAATTTTTGACGAAGTGTATTTATTTCTATACCCCACTAAGAAAAAAACAAATACTCTTTTAGGATTCAATTGAATTCAATTCAAAATGCAACCAATATTGAAATAACAGTATCGCATCTATTAAGGTGTCTATTTAAAAATAATTTCTATGGAAACAGTCATAATAAACAAACTTTCTTACATGAAAAATCCTGGAAAATAAGCAACTCGGATAGGAACATATTCGTAACATCTTTATGTGAATAAATGTGACAAACGTAATTAATTGTGCATTTCGAGCGGAATCCGATCACATATTGAGCAAAATTATTATTTCTGCCTTGATTCGGTTCTAAAAAAGTACGAAAGCAACTCTGGCGCGAAGAAAACAATTTCCAATATGTTTGTCCAACAAGCTTTTCTCTGATATAGTGAATAAATTTACGCAGAGTAAATGAAAAAGAGTGTTTGCCCATATTTCTAATCTATTTTCACCATTAAAAACGGATAGCTACGGTCGCAAATTATAATGATTAAAATACAAAATTGGCCTAAAATATTTTTTGTTTTTTTATGTCTAGCAAAATGATGCATAAATATTTAATCCTTTCTCTCAGTAGCTAAAGGCGGTTTCGTCTATATGATGGATCGAAGACGTTTTTACACATTTACCGTACTTTTGGAATAAATGACATGTGAGACTGATGTTACTTTTCTTTTCGCAAGCCAGTTGAACTCTTGAATGTTTCTCGTACTATGCGAACGAGGATGACTTGCAAGTTTCCGATTCGGCTGACGTCATCCTCCTTTGAAACAGCACTAATTTTCCCGAAAAGATGGAGCCCGAATAACTCCCTTAAACTACTATTACTAACCTACTCAATAATTATTATCAACCGATCATATAGCAAAACAAAGTTCATAATATGTGTTTCTAAGAAATCGGAACGGTAATATTTCTCCAGATTTCATTCCCGGAGCCATAAAAACCTAAGCACTACAAGTTTTATTGGGGAAATTCCCCAGCACAGATCCGAATGATAACATTTATGACCTCTCAGGTCATTCTCATTTGCCAGACCTCCCAGATACTCTCCGCAGATGTTGACATTCCTAAACGGGCTATTCTCTTCCTGATTTCATCTCCCTCCCTGATCGTGAGATTTTATTTAGAGGACGAGCGCGAGATGTCTAACGAGATCTCATCAGGGATTCCTTCATACACGTCACAAGCCTGGTCTTGTTTCGAAGAAAATTTAACACGGAAAAAGTACACGCATAGTACTGCTGCTGGAGAAACTTCGCCTATGACTCCGCAAAATCTGAAATGTCTGATATGGCCACCGCAAGACTTTCTCTCTGTATATCCTACAGAGACCGTCCCATAAAAGGAAACGGAACGAAGGCTAAGAAAGCAATTACCTTCACGTTTCAATTTTAATGGTCCATGAGGAAGCTTATTTGAGATTTTTTTGCTGTGCATTTTTTCTTCCACGTCATAAATGTAAAGAAAGTCCAGGTATTATATTTAAGACAAATAATATTTTCCATTCAACGGTACGTGATTGAGCACGGGAAATTCGTCCTTCAAGAAGAACTCGAAATTTTTTGCTGGCATTAAAGGAGCATTCTTGAGAATGTTTGAACGAGTTATTTTTTAAATTTAAGAGAACGAGGATGTATTTTATTGACAAAGGAATACAAAGAAATTGACTTTAAGAAATAAGAATTTACAAAGAAATAATCTCGCGGACTTGCCAAATTATTCCTTCCGTTAAATGCTTATTTTCGTGAAAACGGTACAGAAGAGGAAATCCTGGATAACCAAGGGGGTAACGCGTTTAATTTCGACGAAGGTGGTCCCTGGTTCGATTCCCGGTGGAAGGCCATATGTGCGAAATAACCTCAGCACTGCCGAAGCAATTTAAACAACACTAGGATATATAAAAGGATTAGAGCGAAAGAGAAAATTCTCGATAGTTAACTTTAAATTATTAATGTTTAATTCAAGTCACGCAAAGAAGAAAACAGTATTTGGGGGATTCATAGGTCAATGCAACACTAATATATCAGGAAGAAGTTCATTTCTCGATAAATAATCTATTTGTAGGGGAAAACTATTCAAAGAACAACATTGGGAATTTTAAACAGATGAATTATGAATGTAATAATGCTTACATACAAAAAATTACAATAAAAAATTATCCCCTGATGCTTATCCTACTAATACCGACAATAGTAATCAATGTTCAGTACTAAAAAAATATTTTAAGTTTTATGAACAGAATTTGGAAACGTTAATTATTGGCTTTTTGCCAATAACTCGATTTTATTTTGAAATAAAAATGTATAGATAGTAAAACTAAACGAAGCAGAAAATATTTCCAAAAAGTTACCAACAAAGATAGATCATCTAAGCTAACGGCATACTTGAACTGGGGAAAGATAAAGAGGTAACCCTTCATTTGTAATACATAAATATGAACGTGTTATCTCATCTCAATTTTAAGAATCGTAAACTTCTAAAAATATTACGCAAAGTAGAACAACAACTCTTTCTCCTCCATCCAAAGTTATAAGTAATTATTCTCCGCTTTGGTCACCAACCAGTCGAATTAACACAGAAAGACGCACCTCACTAAGTTCCTTCGACTCAATGTAGTCACAGCGACAAATTAAATAAACAAATCTACTTTTTCACATACTTATTTGCATTTTATTATCCCGTCAAAGATTAAGAAATTAATCCCATTCTGCCAGTACGGTTGAATGGTTTTTACGACTATGGGAAGATGATAATCGAATTCTAAAATGTCACAGAATGTAATCAAATATATATATATATA
>KZ308515.1:91315-190006 GCA_000376725.2 Ladona fulva
ATATATATATACGATATAATCTACGATGATGATACATCGCATTATATCTTACCCAGCTATAAATTAACCGGAGATGAAAACCATACATACATAATCAGAGAATACCAAGCAGATGAAATTTTCGTAAGTTGTCACCGAATTCGGATACTTTTATAAAACTCTTCACCAGAATTATGTGATTATCACTCAGAAAATGAATGTAACGGAATATTTCTTGGCAAAAAGTTCCAACGAGAGAAATTGGGGACAATAATATGTTTATCATGATTGACTCCGGTCTCAGAACCTACCTGGCTTTCCATAGGCAATAAAAAATTATGAAAGCATTGTCTCCAAGCTGGCATTATAAAAATAATGCTTTGTAGCCATGAAACTCATGAACTGGAAAACACTAACGATGACGTACTTCCTCATTCTTCCTGTTTGCGCTCAGCGAAGCGTGTGAACAATTACGCGAAATTATGCAGATTTCTGTTGAGTTATTCCGCCAATTACGCTCCTGAGGAGAACCTGCTCAAACAGAATAATCCTTGAACTTCAGCGATGAAGATAAATCTATTTCATAAGAGATATAAGTAAATATGTGTAGAACAGAAGTATCCACGGATGGCTGTTGTTGAAAAATAACAAAAACCATCGACAATGCGATTGTTGACATCAGAATCTGCTTCTACCCCTGAGGTTGCCTTCTTGGATGGCGAAATGCTCATAGGGCGGGATCACATTGTTGATGGTTTTTGGAAAATTTCAACAACAATTGAGGTAATGTAAGAACGTTTGAATGTCATCACTATTCATTCGCAAAATTTTGCCTAGAGTTATTTCTTCATTTCCATAAAATCCTTTCTTCTGTAGTTTGAAATCAAAGTGCTTCGTAATTTACTTCTAATTTTGTCGTGGTATGGAGGTAAGAACGAAAGTTATAATCAATAAATTTCGGAGTACCTCCATAGTCTAATCAAGACTGTTTTTAAAGCAACAAAAATGTATGTAACTTTTAAATTAACTACCGCCCGGGTGCAAACATAATTTGCCACCCCTTAAAATTAAATGCCAAAACCATACATTTCCTGATTAGCTGGTAATAATTATTTTGTCAGGCTCAGAAAAACCAGTATTTTTTTACTTCGTTCGTAACAATTAATTATGCATATTCCGTATGCTGACATAGAGAACGGTCATTATGAGTTAATAGTCCACAATGCTCTTCAGTAACATCATCAAAGCAGCAACAGTCTCCGGAAATGACAATAAAACACGCAAAGCTATTTGCAGGTTAGGAAAGACTCCGATCAAATCTTTGTTAAACATATATTCCAAAACCTGAAGAGGATTTATTCTCGGTACCAGGAAATCTTTCATTGATTCCAATTCTTCGATTAAAGCCAATGAACAAACATTCCTTTCTCGTCTTATCTGTAAATCTTTTCTCTGAATGTTTCCAAATCTTTAATAATATTGTTTTAATAATAATATTGGTTGGCTACGCTTCTGTTGCCGTCCATTACATGCCGCCGCCCGGGTGCATTGCACCCATAGGGCGGAGCCGCTCTGTATTTATGTATGTTTTCTCATAGAAGTTCCTCGTGAGATGTCGTATGAAAACCTTAGTATTAGTCGAGAAAGATAATTGATAAATTGTGCTGACATTAAGTTTCTTCAATTGACACGAATAAAAAGAAAGCCAATAATCACCGCCCGTTGTATCTACTACAGATGTATTTATCGTTCTAACTAAATTTTAATCCTTAAAAATAGGCAAGGACACCTACTTATAAATACCATGATAATGAACACCCAAATAAAAGAATTAAGATTCAATTCTTGTTCCGAGACTGAAGAATTAAAAAAAAAGTATTTAACAAATTTGGTACGTTAAGGATGGGTCAAAAGTCCAATGAAGCATGTGAAGGCAAACTTAATGTCAAACGAGAGAGTTCTATGAGGAAGTTAAATCCTAAATATCCAACTTTTATGCCCAAATATAGCTATAAAGTCGATTTTATTGGAATTTAAATGCTTAGAATTCTTCTTTTAAGGTCCCGAATTACGTAATAAGATCATATAAGTCAGATATACTCAAGTGGTGGTCCATGAACCAGTGAGAGAGCAAGCCATTGACTGCCGGTCTTCGACGAGCTTCACAGTAAATTTACCGGTCCGTCACAACAGAATGTCCAAGTAGCACTGATGTAAACGACGCTACACACAATGTCCACATCTCTCCCCGTTATCATAAACGATTACAGAAATCCCATTCCGAAATAAACTAAACGAATTATTTAAATTCCGCAAAACGTTAAGAAGACAAAAAAGCTGCTTCAAGAATTAATGTTAGCTAGGTTATTTGGGATGGAACTGTTTGAGGAAACGTTTCAAAGGTACAAACGCGGAGGTGATAACATCTGGACATAAAAGCGACCGAATTTTGAGATTTGCAGCCGTTTCCTCAAGAATGTGAGCTTACTGTAGAGGAATGCCTATTTTTTCAAGGACTGGCCGAACATCTTGTTAAGAATCAACGGGAAAATGAAGATGATAAAGACAATACTGATTGTAACTTATGGACTCTCAAGAAAACATTAGATGGTTATTGTAACTAATTATACGGAGGAATATTTATTTACCCAAAAAAAGCTCATTTTGACGCTTAAACATTTGTGCGATCACATTGACGGACACAAGTTCACTTTTGAATGTATACGCGGAATATATGAAAGAAAGATTTAAACTGAGATGAATACAAAAATATAGACCAAATTGACATAACTGAGCAAATGTTGTACTCAAAAAAAGAATGAATATGTAAATACACGCAGTAAACTTAGCGTTGAATACACGACGAAATGTTCTTTATAAACCTACTTCTTGCTAAAAAAAAAATCTCCGTGTACCCTCCTATGGTTTTCTATCTCGAAATTGATGAATGTTTTGTTTTTTCAATTGTGGAAAAGCAACGAATAATTGTTACAAAATCTGTTTATTAAGCAACTCTCTTAATTGATTGTAAATCTGGCCGAGAGATTTGCCACCGTAAACAAAATAATGCTCAAATTTCCTCCGTGTTATACATGTTTATATTACCATTACTTTTAAACTGGCATACATTTCCCGTGTATGTAATTTACGTATTCTTAGGGAGAAGGGATTAGGCTCCGATTCATCAATTGGCTTTGTCGTCTGGGAAACAGCTTGTTTTAAACCTCAAATTTTAACAAAATTTTCGCATTTTTATCACAATTCTCAAAATTTCGAAAAGAAAGCAATATTATGCGACCAAAATATGAATCTTTATCCAATTTACCTTAACTGTGTCAATTTATTTGGACTGTTCTTTCGAATTTGAAGTAACAAAAGAAATAAAGTCTACAATCGATAAAATTAAACTTTACGTGTATTTCTTATACGAACGATTTCAAACATCGAGGGTCGAACCGGAGACCGTGAGGCAAATGAAAATCAGCCAATTATTTGCGATGAAAGGACATTATTTACAAACTATCTTTTAAGTTTGAAAAGAGGAGTGACTTTGCTTCTATAGTTATAGGCAACACACCAACTTTCTAGCTTATTTATAACATATACACTGCAGTTAACCAAGGAGGGTTAGTTATGGAGGATCACTAAAATGTATTCAGTAAGCCGAGAGGTAGACTGTGGGACCGAAGGAAAGATTGTGTAAATAAAGCAGCTAATATTAAATCCAAAACATTAAGTTTAAATTTCAATGACAAGAAGAAACAAACGCATTGGTGCTTATTAAAGCAAAGAGAATTGAGATCGTGATAATACAAAAACGAGGAACTGGTCAGTGACATCTTTTTAAACATTTGGACTTTCCTAACAACCGTAAGGTCCTTACTAGCGAAACTTCTCCACAGGCAGTCCAAGGGGAAGAAGCTGGACGCATTGGAAATTATAGAAATAACAAGTTCTCGAAACCCCACCAATGAACTTTACCTTCCTTGACCCTTTCCCCTCTTCTAACCCTTCCCTCCAGAGTCTAATGCTAAATAAGTGCTTGCATTTTTCTGTACTTTACCTGATGATGGCCATGCGCCGAAACCGGTCGTCCTAATAAAGCGTTTCTATGGAAGTTATTAAGTCATACTTCACTGTGTTAACCGTAAGGATGTTAAAAGGTACAATATCTTATAGTACGAGTTAACAATACAATATGCTACGTGGGGTTGCTGTTGGTGAAAGAGATAACCTAAACCACTTAAGATCCCTGCGTTTGAACCCACCGATTCGCTTAGAAAACGGGGATAAAAACAGACCATTTTGCCAGTTGTTGGTCATCTATTTCTACCTTTTGGCGCGCAGCAATAGTTGAGCTTGAAAACTACCGATTAAAATTTTGCCAAAACCTCTCAGGACTGACCATCAAGATCAGCTGTTAATTCCATTTGGTCGCAGAAAAATATAGGAAATGGTCTTGAACAAAACGTTTCGGTCGAGAATTCCGCATAGATAATCCTCATATAAGAAATCGAAGGATTTCCACGATACGTGCTCGACTAAAGCTCCCGTTTCCGATATTTCCAAAATGACAAAAGCACGCCGAATTTACCTCTTTTGTTTACCGGGCACCCAATGTTTGTCCCCCATCTTAGAGCCACCTCTCGACCTTAAACCGCTGCACGAGTTGAAAAAACAAACCCGAGAAAAAATAACCCTCCCTCTCTTGGCAATACCCCGCTAAATTCGTTGTCAAACAAAACGGCCGAGTTCTTTGCAATTTTCATTCCTCATAAGTCGGTCAAGCAGCTGCACTTTCCTATGAAAAAGAAAACTATTTCCTCTATTCCCAGAACCTAGCCACCTAAGGCAGTTTCAATTTTTCCAAGGGTTATAATACGAAATATTCTCTCATGCGACGAAAAGAATACTCGAGGACTTTGTTTTGGTTATTCGTCTTTAGAATGAAATCATATAGTAAAGGTTTGATACATCAGAACTCCATGGCGAACGAAGTGAAGGATAATTCAATGAGGAGTACAGTTTGGAAAAGGGGAATGGAAATAAATGAAGACGTACCAATCAGGGGCAGACACAAGTGCGCCACTTGAAAACGCATATGTTACTCCGCCATATACCACGCAAGAGAACCGTCGGAATATTACATAGTTTTAATTCGGTTATAATGAGTATGTGGGGTTGCCATCTCATCTCTGGCTGAGATAGACTTCAATAAAAATTAGCACTGTTCAATGATGAAATGGATAAATAAGACCCACAGATGGTTGTAACATTCAAACAGAAAAACACACCAAAACCATCAAAGAAAAACTTACAGAAACCAAACTGACACAGGGCTCCCAGATAGCTAAGTGGACAATGCGTTCGACTTCAGTGAAAGCGGTCCCGGGTTCGATTCCCGGTGGGAGCTTACGTGCGAAATGACCTAAGTTGTTGAAGCACTTTTAACAATATGTACTACCAAACTGACACGTATTTCGCTCTCTAAGAGAGCATCTTCGGAGCGTGGACGACAACCTTGACGACTGCAACAGATCCATACATAGATCCACGGAGGGATCTACCCCTGTGGATGTAAGCTGCAGGCCTAATCTGACACCCCCATTCTGATAAAGTGTTCTAATCATTATTTACCCTAATAAATCAAATCTATCCTAAGCTCAACCGTAGAGATTGACATCGCATGGCGGCTATAAATACGAGCTATAGTAAAATCCCGCTGTAATTGAATTTTCGCCAATTATTGTGTTAATGCAAACGACGCAGCACCCTTAAACAACCCAAACTTAGCCAAAACTGGAAAGCGGCCTCAGTCCAGAGTTAAAAAAAAGAGGTTGCAAATAGAATATCCGAGAAAACTTGAATCGAAGGCCTGCTTGAAAGCGGTTAGAGCAGTGCTGCTGCGAACCTGTTTCCCGACCGTCCACTTCAGATGATTTTTCTTTCTTCCGGGTGAAGTGGGACTTCTGGAGCACTCGCAGCTTCCGCGCGCTTTTGAATTTCAAACGTAGAGCAAAGAAGAAATCTAAAACAACGGATATTATTTGTTCAAAAGCGGAAGAACTTTAAGCCTGTGTTAAAATAGTATCCCGCAGGCGTAAAGATCGCGGTTGTGTTTTCACGGCTACAGGGAAGAGGTACCATTTAGTTTTTTTATGTATGATCATTTATATTTTGTTAACGCAATTTACGCTCGCGACCAAAAACGTTGAAAATGCCATTGGTATACATAATAGTTACTTGAAAATTGATATAATAAAATATCCTCATTTGGTGCTATTATAACAGCGACACTTGCAAAGCCCGTAAGAAATAAAGACAAGTGAATGATTATAATGCTAGCGGCTTCAAGGTCAATACATCGTTGCTTTTACGTCTAAACACATCCTTCATTTAGCTTTCACACAGCTTTCATCCTAGCAAAATTACATGTTTATTTTTCGATGCTGTAAAATTTAAAGGTTGTGATAAACAACAAATTTGGCCTTAGAAAGGAAAACGTCATTAGATCTCCGGGTCATCTTCATGCAATCTTTCTAGTTCATAAATTTAACCGACGTTAAAGAGAGCTTGGCCATTGAATGAGCAATATTCAATTCATGAAATAATTTGGAAGCCATTTGGAAAATTTACTTGCAATTTTTACAAACATCTTAAAAATTTTCTTCGATTCCAGAATATTATCATTCCAGAAAAAAAGTGAAAAGGAAAACTAGATCCCACTCGTTCGGAAATAACTTTCACTGAGTCAAGGCGATGCAGTCTCGGAGTTTCTAACAGACCATCACGTGGAGCGACACTGGTGATGATATATTGCAATGGAATTCAGATAAAATGAAGTAATAATCTCAAAACATGAAACATTGTTTCATAGGAAAAAAACTAATCGAATTAAGTAATAGAGTATCTGTGGCGTAATGATATAATACTACGTAAAAATCAGTTTTCTTTCAGTTTATAACGAAAGAGAAAAAGGCGAATTTAAAATTATGAAAAAAAATATTATGTACATGGAAGACACCAAGAGAACATACTAATGGCATAATGATAATACTTGAAATTGGAGCGTAACTCGAAATTTCATATCTTTACCTGACCTCCCATATTATCCAAAGGAAAAATTGTTCGTTCATTTCTAGTTCTCAAATAGAGTAATTCCTGTCTACGGTAAGAATAAAGGGGTCAAAGGAACACATTTAACTTAAACGGACGTCTTAATGAAGAGTTCAACCTAAATTAAGACAATGGGAATGATAAAGGCGTATATGTATGGAACTAAATAATCTTTTGGGATTGTCCGAAAAGATATTCGGATATCCTTACCAAACTCCTTAAGTGCTTATTCAAACCTACGCAACGCCTAACGTTTGCAAAAATCTGTCGATACATTCTGACGTTCACAAAGAAAAGATATAATCCGACATCTTGACAATCTTATTTAAGCTTAAGCAGCCTCTTTCGAAAAATAATAGAGAAGAAAGATCGCGCGGTTTAATAACCCTATTCATTTAATTCCATCAAAGGTCAACCATCAAGCCAATCTCGTTTTTTTAAGGATACATGAGAATTAACTAACACGGGAGTTCCGTCGGATACCGAATTTTTATAAGCTTAAAGATTTACGCAACTTTTTACCTTCTGCGAGATTCTGCAATAAAAGAAGTCTCGAAGTACCAAAAAAAGCATAAAAAAGTCCAAAAAGACTGGTACTCACACCCAGGTCTTCCACTTGTCTCCTAATACCTCTGCCTTGTGTCTTTTGACAAATCTTACGATAAGTTCAGACAAAACGACATCTTCGGCATTGACTCTAGCCAAAGACAGACACTTGACATTCTGAAGAAATAAAACACAAGGATTAAACCTCAAAGATAGTTCTACTTTCGAAACCAAAGGAAGTTGGAAATCAGCGTACATTTTTCGTCCTTTTCTAATGACAGATCAATTACAGGCGATCTAGACTGAGGTCCGTCATTCATTTGACATTCTTCCACGCTCTGCGGAAGCCGAGTCGCAGAATACGCGTTTTTCTTATTTATATATTCCCAAGTGTTGAATGTTAAAATTCATGGGAAGCCGCTGGAGCTAACACAATATCTTGGAATTGTCTCATACAGGCTACGTGAAGGAAATCAGAGCAGGAATAACGAAGGCAAAATTGTCCTTGGAGAGGTATGGAGCTGAAATTAAAATTATAGAGCCCAAACCTCTCCATAAAGTCTATGTACGTGATGGCAATCTTGAGAAGATCAGATGTTAGACAAGAAAATTATAATCTCGGACTTGAAAAACTGTCGTACATTCTCAAATCTAAGACGCACCTTTTTTCGAACATGGAGCTTCCAAAAATCGGGTGTGTCTTAGATTATTTTACTTTATGTTCGTTCAAAAATATGGTACGAAAATTGGTTTAAATACGCTTACCTTTGAAGTAAATGAAGTTTATTATTCTTGTGTTAACAACAATACCACTTCTATTCTGCATGAAAAAAATTGTGGGAGTACCGCTTACGAGGTTAGGATTAATTGGTTAAATATCATTTTACGAATTATCTCGGGTTCTCGCCCAGTTAAAAATATAAATAACCCGAAAAATAATCTTTCGCAGTAATTGCTATCATTACAGTACTATTTACTACGAAAAGAGAAAAGTAAAAAAAGAAGTAAAACAATCACTCAAGGAGAGGATCCGAATCCCAGAACATCCGTTCCACTTTCGACCTCACTACCATTACGCCAGAAATGACTGTGTGACCGCGAGAAAATGACGGATATTATGCAATATATATTTCTTTCTTGTCAATTTTCTCTCGAACCCGGGCCTATGGGTAAGAAACTCATCCCACGTTTTACTTTCATTCTGTCTGCTTCTATATGAAATAGGTCTCATCATGGTTCTCAACATCGTTCTGCCTATTGCTCCTTGTTAGGTTCGAGAAAATACCGTAAAGATACTTCCACGAACTTAATAAAATTTCTTTCGAGGAATGTAAGAAAGAAAATGGGTATTAATAGAGAATACCAGGGAAGATTCCATAGGGATCAAATGTTGATGCGCCACCATTTAACCACAAGGAGGGGTAACCAGAGATACGAGAAATATAGAAAGATTAAGCGGCTTATTCCAGGGTATTTCAGAGGTCTACTTCTACTATTTTATTCTCTCGCAATCATCCATCTACACATAACTGGCGAGCAAAACAAAAAGTAATTTAATAAGGCGTCATTTAGGGATAGTGAGCTCGGTAAATCAGAAGTCGGGACAAGGAAGAAGGAATTTCTAGATATGAGAATAAAAAGCGTTAATGAAATGAGGAAGGTCGCATAGGACAATACCTAGAGGAGAACCCGATATTAACATATAATCACGCAGGTCTGCGGACGGATAATTACTGATACAGCCCGGTAGGTTGAATGACGTATGAGATTACAGGTGGACGAAGCCATTAATATTGCGTCATACGCCGCAATTCATCACAAGTGTACGCGGCAAGGATATCAGAGGCATGTAATTCATTCAAAGTACCCTCACTGAAAGGATTTTTCTAAGATTACAATCTATTATGGAATTGACACTTGCTAAGATATTCCTGCGATCCTGCTCAAGGGTTAGTTTATAAAATAGAACGAAAAAAAATCTTTTAATGGGATATCTTCCGCAAATTATAACAAAAAATTGGTGCAATATCCAGAGCTTTATAGCAATTTCGAAAATGTTTAACCTCCTTCCCAATAATACACGAAGAGTGCCCTTAAATAAATTAAATAATGAGACTGATAAATGAATGAGATTCTGAAGATATGGTCTACTTTAACAGCAACCCGTCCGAAAGTGCCTAGGGTATTTGGTATTTAGCACTACTAAATTTAGAGAATCATTCAAATGCCTAAAAGGAAGGTTGAAATAGATCAAAATTAACTATAAGAAGTCGCTTCGGAACTTTACCAAAGACGAGTAAATCGCAAAAATTTCTTTAAACAAGCAAAAGAATTTTACGTGGTTATACGAAAACAAAACTCGTACATCAATACCCAGTTTATTCTTCTATAGTAATAGAAATTAATTTATTGAAGAATGCAAACTACATACGTATAATTTAAGAAAAATTAACGCCACCAAACCATAAATGTGGACAGAGGTGATATTTATAACTTAAGAAATCTCAGAGATAAAATAAGTTATGATTCGCCGCAAATTTATGAAAATATCGGTAAACCTTCTGCCGACTGCATCATGAATACAAGAATATCCTATTAGTGTAAATCTCTATTCAGCACGGAAAAACGATAATATTAAAGAAAAAAATAATTTTAGACCAAAACACCTATTTTTTCAAGGCTACGTGCCAACTGAAAAAAACAAAATGGAGGCGATTCCATGAATTCACAATGGTAGGAATTTATAAGAGATTTAAATAACAAAAATGCTACAAATTTTATGAGGGAGAAATTACACTCTTCCTAACATTCTTCCCAACTGTTACAGCTAGTTAAACTTAAATCTAGTCCGACAATCGGTAACAATATAATCCGTACGTTTTAAACCAGACTATATATTTGCCATGAATTGTTTTAAAAATTAGCTTCCACACAGTCGTAAATTTGTACAGCTTCGACAGTTACTTCTTGCCGTAAAAAACCTCTAATTTCCTCCCGTTAACTTCAGAAGATAAAAGGAAGCCGGTGGGGAATAAAGCACTGGTTAAGAAAGAATGTTCGATCAATTACGAGAATCTTGATGGGAGAACTCGCCGCCAATTCATCGGACGAAACTTCGCCGACGTCGGCATTAAATAGAGGACGATCGATTTATAACGGAATAACCAGAAACGTATTCCCTGGTCACAGGAGACTGGATCACCGCAAGTGACCTACAAAATAGGCGAGCGTGCGTAAGCTCGTTCATACAATAACACACGAAGACGATGGTAAGGGATCTGGTACTCGACGTGATTCGAGCCAATTCTGGGCTGAATGATTAACTCTGCTTTTACTAGCACGATTAATTAATTCATACAGTTCCCCTTACGTAAAATGAATGTCCGAATCCCTAAAATTCCTGTCTTTACGAATAAATATTTCTTCTGTAACGTTATCATCATTCAAAGGGCAATGTGAAACCTACTCCATGGTGGCAACCGTATAAATAATTAAATAATATTTTTAGATCATTATTGGACAATAGTAACCATAAAATAATATATACAATAAAAGTAAAATTATGAAATCAAAGTCAGAATCAGTCAGAATGGTTGTGTGTGTTTGTGAATAGTAATAATTATTAAAATGGATGTAATTGGGGTTAACCTGTTTCCATTAGAGAAATTATTATTATCAACTTATGTGAGGGGGAGAAGTACTCTACCTGGTATTCACCCAAGTCGGGAGGAAACCCCTCCAAATCTTCCCGAAGGCAGTTCGTCATACAATTACTAATAATATAATATAATAATAATTAACATAAAAAAGCATTAAATACAAATTCTAACCGATTAAGGAATTCAACGAAGGTACTGTCATGCAAAAAGGTATGCCTATACAATTTTCAGCTTGGAGGCTGAGTTGACACAAACAGCTACCGAGAGCTTTGGAAGAGAAATGTAACTAAATGAGGAATGAGGTATTTCGTCTTTGCTCCCCTCACTCGGCCAGAATGGGACATGTGGAACTTGTTTGGGTCAAATATTTATGTAACATGGTTATCAAACAGAATATGAATGTGGCCGAAAACATCTTTGTGAAAACTATTCCGAATGCCATTCAACCGGAATTTGGCCTGTCGTGCAATACGGTTGCTATTAGCGAAAACATCGGCCCGAAGGCTGGTAGGGCTGTCGGTTAGCCTAGTAGGCAGCAAGTTCGACTTCGGTGAAACTTCGGTGCGATACCGGGATCGATTCCCGTTGGTGGCCTTCTTGCAAAATGAGCTTAGCTGTCAAAGCACTTTTAGCAGCACTACTACTAACAATGGCTAGTTGCATTCTCATCCCACCCATCATTATCTACAGAAAACACTGGTTAACCTTAACCAAATTAACTTTGGTGTAGGGAAAACCAGTTAATAAATACATGGTTAATTAATAGCTAATAAATGGTAACCACAGTTAATTAGGTGGTATTATTGGGTACCTATTTGGTATTATCATATCGTACATAATAGTTAGATAGATAATTACAAAATTTTCTTTAAGATAAGTTAATTTTGTCCCTATTATTGCGACCAAGTTAAGCCTAACCTGATTAGTTTTATTGAAAATAAAAACAAAATTAATATAAAAAGATCTTACTTTTACTTAAGCAACACTTTCCCATAATTTTAGTGGGATAGTAAACTTTTACTTTATGAAATCATTTAGTACGACAATGAGTTTCGACATCTTTATGGAATTAAATGTTGGCAAATGTTGTAATTATAACAACCAACGCATACTTCAATAGACTTTTTTCATATATTTCATTGATTGATATTTTTCTTGGCAGTACAAATATCAGTGCTCCTTGTCCTTATCCTGAGCAGAATTCGCGAGGCTCTAAGCAAGGTTTTGAAGAGAAAGAGTAAAAATTTTCCATACTCCCAATTTCAAAATTCACATTCGCTTATATTGACATTTCGAGCCGACGTGAAAAATACCGCTCAAAGAAGGTTCAAAGGGAAAGAATTGTTATTGTTAAAAGTGTCTCGATATATCAGGTCATTTAAACACATTTTATTCGAAGTTTTACTTTTATTTATATTTACTTCTTTACACTATTCTCACTCACAAATGCATTTGAAACTGTATGTAATGCCATATGCCAAATGAAATGAAGGGAAAGAATTAACTGGCGACAGGAAATCCGTTTAATGGAGTACACAACTGAGATTTAAGGAAATCGCGAGGAAAAAGAAATTCAATAGCTGGTGAGCGATAAATATGAAGAGCCGGAATTGAGGAAGAAGAGGAAAATTGCAGAGGAAAGTGGAAAAACACGTTTCGCAATCTCATTACTTAACGTTTGAAACGAATAGAAATGCAAGGATTTCAGATCCCATGATTTCTATAACCTCGCTAGTGAGAGCGCGAGGTCTGTTCTCATTAAAACCGATCGGAAAATTCAAAATCAATACATTACGACATTTATGTATTAAATAAAATAAAACGTATAATTATTTTACGAATTTATCGATGAATATATTTATATTCTATAAGAAATTATGGCCAGTTTTGATTAAAATCGATAATTTCAGAATTCAAAATGAATGGTATCAAGCGATACTTGGTGGAATTTCATGATTAATATATTTTAAAATATTTAATGACAAAACTTTTACAAATTCACAAAATTTATAGCAAACGTTTTTACGAAACTTTTTGCCATAAATCTTGTGGATTTGTCATTAAATATATTAATTCAGACATGTAACTACTACGCAAAGCTAACTGTTGAAATCGAAATCAAAAATCAACTAGAAAATACTATTGCTCCTGTCAAAAGATGCATTAAGCAATCTTTATAGTAAAATAATTATTCAAAAAATTTTATTTTGTGAAAGATTTTTCGATTTTTTGTGTGTTTTGGTTATTACTTTGTTTAAAGTAATTTTCTGATAGAAAAAGATATTTCTACAGGGAAAGTTTTAGTTGATTGAAGGGATGAGACTTTCCATACTTTATGGATCCCTGACTTCTTATTTTCTTTGCTTAAGAACCCAATTTCCAAGACGCATTAGACTCAACTACGAAGCATAAGGTTAAGTGGTTTATGAAAGAGGACGAGTAAAAACAGTAAAAAGGGAAAACCGCAAATTTATTAGAATGGTTCTGAATATCACATTACCATGTTTTCCTTTTTCTCGGGGGCTATCGAACATGGTCATAAAGGAGATGGAAAAATAAGCTGAACAATACCGTATGCCGCTCTTCCGTGGAGTAGGATCTGCATCGTCATTACCTGAATGCTTTAATCTATCCTGGCTACTTGCACTTGTGACTAAACTTAACGGGTTGAATAACGGTGCTAGACTAGATCTTGTGGCGATCCAAAATCAAACGAAAAATATAAAGTTTAATATCCGTAATGTCTGATATATGTACGTTGATGACCATCGCTTGATGAATATAACAGACATCGAAATGGTCGCATGATGTGCTTCTTACGGTCAAGTTAACGATGTTCAACTTTCCAGTCCGTTTTTAAACGAGAGACATTGACAAAAATCTCGGCGTATTATATTTATGGTCAATTTTTTAATACTGAATACGTATTTATAGTCATTCAATATATGATTTACATAATATAGTTCAGTACACTATATCATTAATATATTTGTAGATCCGTATCTGAAACCCTCTTTTCATATTCGAAACAAAGAACGTTCGGAGAGAGTATTTTTCCCGGGTAGTAAAATATTTTTTCCCATTTAATTTTCACAGAATTTATTTTATAAATAGTACGAAGAAACAAATTAATGCTTCTACTGCAAAAAAAACTTTTCTCTTCCAACGGATGTTTTTTATAAGATAATTTACGGTAACGATATCCAATAGAATTCCTACGGTATATAAATCTCGATGTAATTTCTGAGTAATGTTAAGCGAAATAAAAACAAAATATGTATGTACACTCACAATTTTGTATCATACCTTTTTAGGCATCAAGTCGATCTATTGTGACCTAAAATCATTCATAATCTCTTTTCTATTAAAAAGGTTTTTCACAAATTAAGTATTTTTAAAAGGAAGAAAATAATAACACTAACGGGGATAGTGCAATGGTGAACAGAAGAGCTCTTCCTCAGAATCGCACGATCTAAACATTTAAAATTTAAAGGCAATTTATGCCAGCAAGAGCAATAAGTCGTGTCGTCTTCTTAAATGCAAATTATGAACGAAAGTAAAAACTGAAGTTCATTAAAAAGTAAAGTATTTGCACATAATAGATAGACTTCCTGACTACAATTAGGTGAATATCTAGGTAATTATTTCATTTCTTCTGATGGAACTAAACTAAAAAATCAGCATGAGTTTAATCTTCGTCTTAATACTGCATAAATAATGGAATTCCCCATGGTTTATTACTTTCCATAAAGGATTCTCTTCCACCAAGTACGCTAAAGAAAATCTTGACAAAAGATCAGTGTAATGGTTGAAAGTGGCAGTCCTTTTAGTCCGTAGACGGTAGGGTCTTAAGGCCAAATTTAAGGCGAATGTTACTGATGGACCATAAATAGAAAGAGAACATTGCAGAATGTGAACATAGAGTTTCTATACTTTAGTTTAAAATGCAGTATCTACGTATTATATTTGAAGGAATATGCGTACTTTCCATACATCAGCGTCTACTTTTGCGGATCTCTGCAAACCGGTTTCCACCCGCAAGGAATAGAAATCACGGGCGGAAATATAGCGGATGAGAGGAATTTCCTTCGCACATAAAGCATATCATTTTTGGTAGCAGATAACCGCGCCCCGCCGCAGGACCCTTCCTTATCCTCGAGGTGCATTCGCTCACGAATGCGGCCCACCACCGCCAAGGGGTTGCCCTCTCCCTCCGCTAGTTCTCGGTGCATTCACACCGCGCGATAAATTATTCAACTTCCGCAAAATGGAGCATGAGAAACGGTCGAAGAATATCAAACGGAGCCCTAATCCACTTCCTGCTGCTTAATTTAAAACTATTCCCGCCTAAAGCCACTCTCCATCCACCGATGCCAGAAGAAGCCTGAAATCCACACGCAGCATTTTTAGTTGCTGAAGAAAGTTATTGCAGACCTAATGAATACTTCGACAGATTTTCCGTCGTATAATTGATTAGATCAATGGAATCAACGAAGTGGCGTAATCCACAGTTGCCCAACGAATGAAAAGTTTTGTTCTGCTTCCGTTCGTTTCCTAAGGAATTCCTACATTTACTAAAATAAGTATTTATACGTCACGGAGAATGATTAATAACGACCTGATACTGTATTGACCTTGGGGAAAAGGAACTAAACTTACAAGGATAAGGAAAAGTGTTTTTAACATTGCACGGTAAGGCGTGCGGCTGATCTCAAGGAATAACAAGTGTGAAAAATAATTCCCAATAATTAATTAATTCTGAATAATTTAATCTGAATAATATATTAAATTGAATTATATATTGAGTTCAACTTCTAAGTTTTACTAATCAAAGTCATATTTACTATAAAATGATTTATATTTGTTTAATGGAGATAGAGAACAATCAAAAATGAATTATCTTAAACTGTTCCAATTTTCTGCAGGATTGTAAAATAATACATAACTGCCAATACCGAAAAAAATGGAATTAATTTTTAAATAGAAAGTGAGCTAATTAATATCATGGTATTTTGATGAAAATTATTCAAAATTACTTATTGGCTACTCTAAATTATTACATCGCACAAACGGTAGGAATAATAGCTTGTATGTGATAGTTAAACCATAACTGGAATTAAAACCATTTTCTCCATAAATGTGCTCTTTTTGTATGGTAAGAGATTTTTAGTTTCCACTAATTACTACCAATCAAGTTACAGAATAATATTCGTCCGTTGCATTCAAATGTTTGCAGTTTTACTAATCATCTTTCTCGTATCCTAATTCAAAGGAAATTGTGATGTATGGTAAACTAGAGCCAACTGCTTCGTCGCTACCTTCTCAGTTATTTCAATCATTAAATCATCAAGTTGTTAGATCGCTTTATCATACGAGATTAAGACATCAATCCCAACTAACCCTTGTGATTACAGTAATCATAACATCACTATGGCGATGTTCTATAATGGCCATTTGATCTATTCAAGGAATTCCAAACATAACAAGAAATCATCTTTAAAAATAACACGTACACAATCAGAAAGCTATTACAATGAAATCCAAACGATGCGGCCTTGATTTTGTAGAAGTCCATCGTCACAACAAAAATAAAGGATAACGTACTTTTTCTACTGTAAATTAACCTGGATCGACGTTGAAATAAATTATAATAGATCGCACATTTCCACACGATATCCTGTGGAGTAGTACCAGTTATTACCATTAAGTTCTATATCGACAATGTGGAATTACACCAAATGTTGTTCAGGCTTAGTTAAGCGACTCTTATATCAGCAATCAATTACTCACAGCTAGTAAACTCGCCAGCTTGCTAGGCGACTTCACTAGCGAAGTGTACTGCAAAGGGCGATTTAAAGGCAATAAAAGGGAGAGACCAGCGAGTACCGTATAAGGTAGATCAGTGTTCAACTTTACTCGCACCAGAAGAGCGAGCTGCGAGTGAATTAGTAAAATTAATTACGTAGAGCGAGTGTACTGAAAGTGAGTGAAATCGCAGGCGAGTAGCTAGTGAACTCGCTCATCGCGAATGAGCCTTTAGAGGATCATTTTAGACCAGGATTACTACTACAGGAATTAGAACCACATTTCCTGTAGTAGTGTATTAATATCTCTCGTTTTATTCGTTTTTATTAGTTGTGGCTATAAGAATACATTCATTTGCAGTAATGATATAAGATTATGACGTCCCCTGCTACCTCTCCACTCATTAGCTGATCAACCCTCCAAATGACTCTACGAGTCAATCCACGCCTCGCAAATCAACCTCTCTTTTCCCTTTTTCGCTCATTTTATACATTGCATTTTTCCCTTCCGCTTCCAACGCCGCATGCTCGACAGCTATGCAGCGGACCACATGCCCAGTTTCACTTCCTCGAACACTTTCACTTCTAGCCGTCTCTCACCGAAAACTTTTCCTTTCCTCTGAAATATGGTTTCCTGCGCGCAGGAATTCCCGGCCTTAATGCCTGCGATGGAAACCTGAGTGCATTTCATATAACACGCGACCGAGAACGGTATCGGAAACATTGTCGCGCTGTCATAACCGCACCGCGCTCCGAAAGCGCGTCCCTACCCCGCAGGGAAGTTTCAGGAATGGCTGGGATGTAAAGGGAGTGGTAAATATATATTGCCGAGCCATGTGCGAGCCTCCCCGGAGGCAGTGCGAGGATTTCACCGGACAAAAAACATCGATAAGGCGTGCGGCTTGTTGTTCCGGAAATGTGCTGTATTCGAAGACTTTCGCCACCGAACTGAATCCATTTCCATGACTGAGCGCCGTGGAGGCCTAACATTCTTAGTTTCCTGGTTAAAGTGATTCTATTTTCATGCGTTTGAGGAAAAGATTGTTGTGCTTTCGATTGAATTAATACATAAGCAAAGACTGGCCGGCTGAGACGAGTCAAGGTTATTAATATAGAGAGCAAAAGAGCATTTATATGAAAGAGATTTTACGCTCATAAATATTGTGTGCACCTGACGACCTGAATGATTAAATATTATACCTGTATCTGCAAGTACGAGGAGACGGTATGAGATTGTTTGATGCCATTCTAAAAAATAGCAGATCAGTATATGTATTATTTTATCTTATTTAGTGCGATATGTTGCCGTAACGTTCATAAGTACGTGATATGTTAATCTTCTCTATCGAGATTTGTAGGAATTACATTATAAATGAAATAATAAATATAACTTATACTTTTCCACAAATATATTTCTGGCTTTGATACCAATGATTTTGAGCTTTCAATTAACCTAAGCCTGGCGATGAACTGAAAGTTCGAAACCATTGGTAGCAAATCCAAAAATATATCTGTGGAAAAGTATAAGTAATATTCATTATTTCATTTACGTTATATGTGTTATCTATTAAAAACTTTGCACGGCTAACGTGGAGTGTAATTTTATGATACTTATATGTATTAGAAAGCGCCCTCCAGTTGGATATACGGAAATAAAAACATCGACGCGACTTGTACTCGAACCCTCGTCTTCCACTTTGATTGGTTCTTCCACACAGATGTCCTGTTTTACAGTTCTGCTGTACAATAAAAGCTCAGTCAATTCCATTACTTATATTTTTCAGGCGGTCACAAGTTTCTTGTCTGCACCCTTATCTTCATTCTTCCAATAGTAGAATAAATGTTACATGTTTATAATGAAATAGTGACAATATAATGTATCGAGTGCTTTCAATTAAAGTAGGATAGCCCTTCGGTAAAATTTTAAATAAAAATGCGATCAAAAATTTACCTCACCAAAAAATATGATCCCAATATTTAACACCAGACCTTCGCAAAATAAATAAATCACGTCTTTATTCGTCCTAGACTGACACTAAGAGGTCTTATAATCCACCTTCAGTATTAAAAAATCTCCAAAGTTTTTATTTACACAGAGATAGGAAGAAGATTAGTTCGCGGATACGAAAACGTACGTGAGGCTCATAAAATGTGTCTACGCATCGGATGCTATTCGTGTTAATATAATACGATTCGAAATAAAAAAATACGGATTTTAAGGAAAACGTATGCACGTAGCGTCATAATTCCACGCGCAAGAGTGGAATTACATGTATAAAATAGTTTTCCCAAGAAACTGTAATTTTCAAAAGTAAATACAGCAGAAAAACACTCTTTAAGGAAGATGGCGAGGAAAATCTGCGCAAATTCACACCTAGTAATATCTAAGGGATGTGAAAACAATCGTCCTTCTGATTCAAGGAATAAGAACTTGAGGAAATAGACTATTAATTGTCTTTAATAAAATGCTCTCTACCACCAGCACCAACTTATATATTCAAACACATCGTTCTCACTCCGATAGTTGTGGGGTACCTATATTCCCTTTCCTTTCCCTTCTTTTGTTGTTAATATAACGTATACATTTTGTTAAATACGAAAAGGGTGAAAAAAACTAATTTCATTTATTCATGAATTAATTAAATCATGAATACATATATAATGAATCAAAAGATGAACTTTATTTTTAACAACTCCCGACTGATATCTAGTAAACACTGAACTGAAGTATATGGAATTTATTTACTTTTACAATGCTTATTTAATTTCGCATGATTTTTTGAAATCCTGTAGGACTGCTTTCTGAGTTTCCGAGTCCAAAAAATTTAATGAGGCAGCCTCAGGAAGCATGTTTGGCAACTTATTTTATCTTTCCGCGACAAGGAAAGGTTCAGTAAAAACCCAAATTAACTCGATTTTCGATATGAATAAAATGGATTTGACTTTTCCACGGAACCAGTTGCAAAAAGAAATAAGGACTTACACGTGAGACATCCACCTGATTTGGTGGAAGGCAAGGAGTGCGGAGATTCGAAACGAGAAAGAACGAAAGAAAAATTACGGGAAGAAATGAAGAATCTTTGAAGATGAAACTGGGACTTAAAATATATAGGAAAGATAAATAAAAATTGAAAGCCCATGAAATACAGAATGATAAGATAAGATTTTTCAGATCTGGCTGAGAGGAGACTTCACCGCACTTGAGGATGTATAAAACATTGAAAATTTAGGAAAGATATCCCCAGGTAGAAGTCAGTGTTACCTAGTTCAACATCTATACAAAATATACAAAAATGTAATTACTAGTAGCACTACTAGAGTATACCATACAAATAAAACTAAAAACAAACAGATCTAGAACCGAAAATGAGACCGAGAGAGACTGACTAGAGCTTATAAAACTTTATTCCTTTTAAATCCAAACTCATAACGAACCGCGACTTTCTCGTTCCGGAATGTTTTTTTGACGGTGATCCAGGATTAATGATGCGAAAGAATAGGGAGAGAAAAATACAGAAATAGGCCCACAATATAAAAAGCAAGCAATTCAGAATAATTCTAGGAATAGCAAAGGAAATATTGCAAGCAATTCTAAATAGTACGTTAAATTTTTCAAAAATAATTTCCAAAACTGCTGAGAAATTAAACTTTAATTACGTTGGAATTTAATGAGTACGTAGAAATACCAGACACTAATTATGTCACGAAATTGGATTAACAACGCGATGGTGGGAAGGCCGAAGAGATTATCACAAATTTGGATTTAGAAATACAAAACCGTGTCAGGAGTTGTATGTTGACGACAATAAAGACGAATGCCATATGGATTGCTTCCATCGAGTAAGAAAAGATAAGATTAACGAATATGAAATAACTTTTTAAATTCCGACAGTTTCCTTCGCAAGATATAATTCTGACAGAATTGAGCGTTTTGACTCAGAGTAAAGCTAGTAAGCGGAACTTGAAGAGATGAGAAGAATATGACATGTACCCTACCAGTCTCCATTAATTCTCATGCACTTAAGATGAGAGAAACAAACGAAGAAATCATGGATATGGAACGGAGAAAACTAAAAACATTATCACAAACAACACAAGATACAAGGATTGAGGTAAAGGAGTTAAATTTTGCACAATGAAGTTGTGCGGCTAAATCCCAAGGAATAACAAGTGTGAAAAATAGCGACATGACTGGGACTCGAACCCAGGTAAAGCATTCCCTAAACAGTGTGGAAGAGACGCGGCATGGTAGTTCAGTGGTTAGAATACCTGCCCGAAAAGTGGGAGACCTGGATTCGAGTTCCACTCATGTCGCTATTTTTCACACTTGTTATTCCTTAACACAAGATACATTATGAAACGATCGGTTTCGCACAAAATAGACAAGCGTAGTCAAATAATAAAAGGGACTTGGCCCACAATATTAACCAGAGAAAATAATAAGGAAAACGGAAGAATTAAAAACTAATATTTGATATAGCACGGTGCAAGGTCAGACATCAAAAGATGTCTACTTGGATAATTCTGTAGATGACGGGTCCTAGGAATGGGCGGCATGGGAACCGCACAGGACATCCCAACAACGGGGGCGATCAATAGCCTCGATGGAGACTCCTCATGCTCTATTAGCAGATGACTATCCTAGTCCTAGCACAATATATTTCAAGAGTCTTCATATTTGTGCAGGCTGCCAAGCCCATCTTTACAGTCATTAATAAAGCAAAATTCCCGAAGCTATTTCCTACCGTGGCAGAATTTTTCAACGTGTGCATCCAGCCTCTGCCACAGCAATCGATAATTGTTATGGACTAAGTACGATCAGCATTCCGAGCTTCCGTCAAACTCAAACGATGTCAAATGTCTCCTCACGGGACCCACATGACATCGGCCGACCGAAATAGCTTCCAATCCATTAGCGCAGCTTTTAAATCACGAAGTGACCCGTGCGCCGGTGAAGTTTTTTACGGCCATGGCCTTTTCCACGGACCTAAAAAGATTCTAGATGTCTTCTCCTGATAGAACAAGACAAGATACGTGAACGAAATCGATCAATCGATCAGCACGATAAGAATCGAAAAGGGAATGATCGAAACCGTGGGTGAGGAGAAGCATTAGATCGCACGTTTCTCGTTCGGATCACTTATCAATCCGTACGCACTTAACATTTTAATCTTGCAGCCCGAATCTGTATCTGCATTCCGGTCATGATGAGCGGACGGCCAAAAATGCTGAGCTGAATAGAAACTATGAGAAGTTTAAACTCGCTACCTCATAAATATTAAATGTATTCCAAAATCACCGTGCTGTTATATTTTTAAATTGAAAGGGAACATTTCTGAGAAGAGACATTTGGTGAGCAACGGAGTACCAAATACAACACGAGTAAACGTCGATAGGAGAATCGCAAATACACTATTACTCTCTAAATACTCTACCAAGATTTTTGTTCGGAAAGTTAGTGTTTTTTTTCGGTCAACAATTACCGGTCACGGTGGCGGGGTGGTTAGCATACTATCTCCAACCCCAAGGTCCCGGGTTCGAATCACGGCTAGTCGGATTTTTCTGCTTAGGGAATGGTCGCGTGTGTCGTCCTTTGTTATTGTTTGTAATATTTAATACATATATGGATGCAATTGGGATTAGCTTCCTGACTCAATTATGGAATTTATTAATATTATTGCAATTGCATGCACCTACGATGTTTATAATAATTATATTCGTTTTATACAAAAATACGAATTTTCATACATTTTTTTCCTAAAACGTGCATGTAAAATACCTACTACAGTGAAAATGATTTGCCCCAGTTTTGCATTTGTCTGTAAAGTATTCAGCCCGGATGCTGGTTGAGATCTCATCCCCTCTACCATCAGCTATGAATAGCTAGGAGAGGGAAATGAGGCTTACTAGGGAAGATGAGGAGTGAGGTATTTTGCCCTTACTTTCCTTACTGAGCCAGAATACTAAAAGCAGAACAAGTCCACGTTACTGACTCTACGAGTAACACTTTTCATAACATTGCATAAGAAGAATCCCTAATTAATGGTATTATTCAGCATTACTCATACCTCAGTAGCTTTCATGTCATCATAGCCATGAACAAGACTGAGATAAAGTATAAAAAAGATACATTTTTCTTTATCATGTAAGTTCTGTATTAAACATAGCAATATGATAATAATTTTTCATCCTTGAAGTAAATTTATGTAAATTAAATAATGATAATTTTTGAGTAAATTTCTTGTCCCTATTTCGACCAATAAACACGAATGTATGCATGTATGTAAATTTAGCAACCTCAAGCCATTATCTAAGTACCAAAACTGGTAATAAAGTGGAAAATTAAAAAAGAAACAAAAATGGAATCTAACGGACGAAAACAATGCCCGAAATATGTTATTTCCTTCGAGGTGTAGAAAAGTTGAAAACTCATCAATAATGTGACAAGAAAAATACTCATTGAATCTGGAATTGATTTAGAATCTAGACAATATTGGCAAATACCAGGGTAATCATCAACAGTGATACTTCTTTCGGAAAATGAAAATAATTCGGCTCAATTGAAACAATATTTACGGAAAAAACTTTTCAGTTGTTTACATTGCAGCATGCATGAATAAATTCCACCAGATATCGTAAAATTAATTAATTATGAAGGAACATAATTTGTTCCGGAATAGTACTTGTTGGCCAAAATGCTGAACCCCGAAATTCCTAAAAAACAAATATTCCCATAGACCTGTAATGCGAATAAAAACTCAAAGAATGCCAGTTTCTTTCGTAAAAAAAGCAAATATGGGAAGAGGCCATTTGAAATTGGACCTTCCTAAATTTATGGCGCACGCATACATACGTAATACGCAAACATATAAACACGCAAACGCATACATATAAATACGCAAACGATACCAATTTTTTCTTTGGCAGAAGCCGTTCTCGTTTGCTGAGTCCGGAAACAGTAAAAACCCCATTCATTTGCCGGAAAATTGGTCAACAGAGTCGCTAGTCATTCGCAAATAAGAAAAGAAAGATCCAAAAACAGAGCCGAAATTTACTACAGAAATTAAAAGGTTTACTAAAAATCTAAAATAAAATTATACATCGATGGGTGAGAACTTCGAAGGATAATTTTCGTAAGAATGGAATTCTACACAAAGTAATACGGGGATGAAATTTCTGGGAGAGTGGCTACTCCAAATTTAATATACTGCACGAAAGAAGAAAACACATCGGTGCAAAAGCGAGAACCATGATGCACTGATTATTTATCCCGGAAATGAATGGGGCAATTCCTCGTAAAATTTGCGTACGATTGTATCCTATGCAAATTTTACTCGTAGCAACGATTGCTATGATATTTAAAACTCTGTAATAACACAGCGAGTGGCTTAAGAGACAATTGTGAGCGCATAAGTCACCTGTGCGATGACGATGACATAGTACCACTTGCAAGCAATCCGGAAGACCTACATAGCGGAATCGAAGTCCTGGAAGCAGCTGATCTTAAAGTAAGCCCCAGCAAAACTAAGGTCATGTTCAACTAATTCTCGCGGGATATAAATAAATAGGTGGGGTACAAAAGTGCACGAAGTACATTTACATGCAAGATATTAGCCTTGAGGTTTATAACAACGGATAATAAGTGAAAAAACCTGCAATGTTGCGTATCGGAAAAAAATATTAAGATATGAAAGAGGGCGATTTCTCTGGATGAAACTGATTTGTTATCCTCAACATATAGTGGGAAACATTACTGCTTAAAATCAAGAGATCGAGAAAATGCAGGACATATGCAATAAAAATCTTTTTTTTTTAAAGGAAAGAGGTGTTTATGTGGGTTGAAGAAATTCACGAAATAGAGTGAATAAAGACGGACGATAATCGACAGAGACAGCTGATATAAAAATAAGACTATTTAAAGCCTAGATTCAGCGGTACTAGTTGCGAGAATCTTCAAAATTCTTTCAGCCATCGTTAGACAGGTGCGGTGCTGTCGGAAGATTAAAACATTACTGGTAAAACAATTATCATACTCAACTACAATTACTTTAATTCGTCAACTTTAGACAATAGGACTAACAGTTCGCGACAACCCATCTCAATATTTGGATGCCATAGATATTAATGCAACTATAAGATGTGCGAAAGCAAAAGGCAACTGCAGCAATAAAATCAAAATGAAACTACCAGATGACCGTCACTGAAATACAGGTTTCTCCAGCCCTCGGGCAATCTCAAATATTTGAAGACGAAATACCCTTGAATTCAGCAAATGAACCAATTAGGCAAGGCCACTCCAAACCAATAAATACCTTCCTTCGGATTACTTCGGCCTCCTAAATCAAATTTCGATTGTTAAGACACTTTTTAGGTTTCGCAATTTCGAATAACCTCGTTCTTATACGTGATATAAAACTTAAAATATACTACACTTCATCATGTAACTTATGTATAACAATACATGGCGATATATTATTCTCATTATATTTCGATACGAAGAATTTCATTGAAATTCTCTAATGATTTATAGTTTTAAGGATCTTATTGATCATTGATCACAGGGCGAAAAACTATGAGACGAAACATTTTCGTTAAAGGAATCGAAGAAAATATTTCAATAATATCGAATAGCTAAGTGAAATACTTAAATCCATTAAAATGCTAATGTTATGGACAATGCATCAGTGCAACCACGGATAAAGCGAGCTTTCGGTGACTTTTAAATGAAGTTTATTGCAAACGAAAGAAGGTGTTTTCTAAGAAGGTTATGATAAAAGAGAACAAGAAAGGAAAGAGTCGACTCTTACGAATAGCATGTCCCATTGAGTCCCATTGGGAAATGACGAATGGGCCTTTAGCGCCCTTAACGAGACTCCAAACCACGTTTATCTTTCTGCCATCTCCTCACGGGACGACAGTGCCGGCGGTGAATAGTAATTGCCAATGGAAGACGCTCAGGAAAACTTTCTTAGGCTCTCCACAAATGATTTGAGATAATTAAGGGAAAATACGGAAACCGTTTCGGAAAAATTGAATCGATGGAAACTCTTGCTCGATCCGCTTCCCAAAAAACGTCCGGCGTGACGTCACTTCCGCGTACGGTAACGTCCGAGTCTCCTCCACAAACGGACACGGCATTCATTTTACATTACTTTTAAAGGAGTTGCGAAATAGTTTTCACCGACCGTATCTTAAGTGCTAACTCCACGCGACACTTGACTGCCTTTCCAGAACAATTTTCTCCGCTTATTCTGTAGCGTAATTTAGTAGTTTTCCAACAACGCCGAGAAAGAATTTGCGGCATTTTCAATCTTTTTCCGTTTAAATGTGCTACAATAGAAAAACATTTATCTTATGAATACATATAAAGACGTAAATTCTGACTCAAATGTCGCTTCACTTTCCACGGATAGTAGGTGAGTTTTAAGGGCACATACGAATCCAGTTATCACGGGGAAATGACGGCTACAATAATAATACCTCGCAGAAAGGCATAATATATTTATTAAAAACAAACTCATGCCACTACAATTTATATAAAATTGAAACACCGAAGAATCTGTCCTTGTATCTTCAGCTCTAAACTCCGTTTATTCAGCGATAATTCCGATTTCGAGTAACAAATAGAATTATTTTACCGATTGCGCTCATTCTTTGCCACCTACCTATAAAAGCACGATTCTTATAAAAAATCAAAAGAGTTAAAGCGTAAGATCAGCATGAATTTTAGATCCGACTCTTCATAACAACTGTTTTGCAGAAAAGTTTGGGCTAGCATAGCTCGCTTTTAGAAATTCACAATTATGTGATGAACAATACCAGTGACTGAAGCAGATACACTGATATCGGAGCGATAAACTATGACCATATCGAAAGATCACGCCGGCTACGGTGAAAAAAGGAACCTCGGGAGTTGAATGTCAACAAAATCTGTCAATAGAGTCAAGATTAAAGTCGTACGATAGAACAAGAGATAACGTTCACTGATGTCTGGAAGCTCCAATTTCAAAACGATATGTTATCACTATCAGTGAAGTTAGAAAAGATTCAACGGGAATTCAGTTCTCCCACACCACATTCGGGGTCCGATAAATGTAAGTCAACGTCGAAGATTTTTCCAGTGAATGGAATATTCCACAGATCTCGAAGCGAAATAGGCCCTAAAAAGTACCACTCTGTGGCAGTTCAGGCATTTAACGTACTACATCCTTATAACTCACAGTCTAACCCGGGATAGCACAGCGGACAATCCATTTCCATCTGGTCTCCGTGGCTGTGACCTGGAAGACTCCTCACGCTTTGCAACGCAACAAAACCGAGCACCGAACTTTGATCACGACACCAGCAGCACAAAACACGAGCGAGACAGCCACAAAAGGAGAGACGAACAAAATAGGATCCCTAAACTAGACTTTCAAACCTCAAAACGGAACGTACCAGTATACACACGCCACGAAACAAATTCTATAACTGAGGAATATTTCCAAAATATAAGAGAAAGGGACAATAACGGAGACCTTCATTAGCGAGAAATTCCTCAGAAGCGGACGACGATGATGAAAGAGGTCGAAGAAGATGGCCCCTGTGGGCGAAATCGTGGCCCCAAAACGAAATCACCAAACATTCAGGAGAGCCAAACAACTTCTAAGCAACAAACTACGGAGCACTCATTTACCTGCCCACGGGTACCAATGGTGCTGCTGCGGCTCCGGAGGTGGGGTAACCATGTGGTGATGGTGGTGGTGGTGTGGATGGTGATGTAGATGGTGCGGGATCCCTTGACCCCAGCGCAACCCACTCGGATTTCCATTCAAATGATGCTGGAGGCGCTGCAGACCAACTAGGTGCCCACCTCTGAAGAATCCGTGATGCCTGGGATCGTCCGGGACGGCGCACTGATGAGGACCACCTCCGCCCCCGCAATGATTCGGTGGCAGATTGTGCCTCCTCGGCTGGAGCTGGGGACGGTGGACCACGGAGGCAGCCGCCGCCGCCCCCGATGAACGGGCGAACATGACAGAACCTCCTTCCGCTGTTCCCATCGCCTCCCCTCCAGCGAGGGTAACCAAATCAGAAGGTCTTCGAGCTGTGCGAAGTCCCCTCTATTTTCGGTAAGTACGCAAACACCAAAAGGGGTGCCGTGATTACCCCGTCGTGAGCACCACTTGCGGAGACCTCTGTTCCTCTCATCCAACCGACAGGAGATACGGTTCTGGACGGCGCGCGGGCAGGGGCGCAGGTGGAAGGTGAAGGAGGTGTCCCGTCCACGGAAGGTGCAGTCCTCGAGGGAGTAGGAGGGGAGAGTGAAGAGAGCCGACGTGATTACGGTAGGGGAAGAGGACAGCGCGAAATCCGCGGTGTGAGGAAGGAGAGACGAAATCGACTCTTGTCGAGAGGTAGAGATAAAGGAACGCTACCGAGAGCACACTCCACGACACGTGACTTTGGCGCAAGGGCAGGGGAGGGTGACCGGGAGAAGTGGGGGCGTGGTGGGGGGTGGAGGAGACGATTGGGTGAATCTTCCCTCACGTGGAAACGAGGGACTATCCTGACGTCACTGGTAGGAAGACGGAGGAGAGGAGGAAGGGGGGGAATGCGAGGAAACCCACGGGAAACTGAGTCGAACACTCGGTCACTGGAAGCGGGCAATTATTCAATAGGAACGACGCAAACACATCGATGCGGAGGGATTTAATGGGAAAACAAAGGCTGGGCGAAAAAAAGGACGCGAGGGAGAGAGAATACGGGGCTTATTTTGTCGGGAGGACAATGCCACCGGGGGGAGAAATTAAAGAAGCGGCGCCTGAAGACCGGGTTCGAGTCCCTTTAAACCCAGGAGACCTCATAGTCTATAGAGGGTGGCGCAATGCACCTTTTTGGAACGAATGTGACGGAGGACAATCTGGATTCAAAAAAATATGAGGGGGACGTTTCTTGTTCGCTGCCCACTCCCCTCGGCTATTCCCAACTTTCGTCGCGGGACTTCCGACAAGAAAGCCAATCAATTCTCGCCCCACATGATCCCGAGGGAGATGTGGAAATAGCCGCGACTTTACACCCTCCAATTTTTCAAGGACGCGGGAAAGGATGCAGATAGGTAGATACGGCAAGACTAGCGTCTTAGGGGTGAAACAAAAGGAAGAGAAAGGAGGCTGTTATGGAGGAAGTTAGGTGTCGCAAAAGAGTCTTATATATTGAACGGACCTATATCGCCGGCCTTATTGAGTCTCCGGGTCGAGAAATCTCCAGAGAGAAAGAGAAAGGGCGGAGGGATGGGACTTCAGAGGGAGCGGAGAAGATCAAAACGGAGGGAGGGATTTTTTCGAAAAAAAATCCGACCGCGAAAGAGGCGAGAAGATGGCACTTGAGGGAGCTCCCATAATCCCGACACGTCCTCGCAAGCCCAGAGGGAATAAAAATAGGCGAAACGACGCCCGAAATTTTTAAAAAGGACGAAAAACAAACGGAGGAGAAAGACCGCGAAATTTCTCGCCGTCGAGGCGGTTCGAGGACCCTCCGACACCAGAAGAAGGACCCTCCCGGAAGCTAAATTAAGTGCGATTCGGTTCCGCGATTTGAAACGGATACCCGCGCGCGAATCGGAGTTCTTCCTGTGTTGTCGCGGTGGGCACTGGAGAAACACTCCACCGGGGGTGCGGAACGTACGTGTGAATAGAGGAACGGACGGACGGATAATGTGAGGAAAAGTCTGCACGGAGAGTGGGAGAGAGGCTGCGGGAGGCGGGGGAGATGTTGGAGGAGATAGTGGAGGATGCAGAGAGAGAGATGGTGGGAGGGAGAGGGAGTGAAAGGGGTTGAGTAAGGAAACGGGGTCGAGAGAGACGTATACCTACTGCCCACAGAGTTCTTGCAAGCTCCGCCGATGGGAGAAATCGACCTCTTCCGGAAGCGGAAACGGGAGAAAGAGGGAGGGACGAAGAGGCGAATAACACCGTCTCCGACGGAGACGCCCGTGTTTTCATCGCCGGCCGAAAAATAGCGGCGTTCCCCATGAACCGCGTGACCGAATCCGAAGGTGAATTAAACGGGATTTCGCGGAAAGTAAAAACGGATTTTACCCGGGCGCCGGGTTTCTTTTTCCGGCCAGCGCGTGCGCTCCGCAACGTCTTGGACGTCACGTGGAGTCCAACGCTGGGAATTGAATTGTGAAGCGGCGTATAAACGCGTTAAGAAATGTATAAAAGGGGCGGCGGGGTTTGTAAATACGAGATAGCTGGTGATAAATATGCGGACGGAGATGGAACGTCTGTATAAAATGACGGTTAATTAGATGGGTCGTCTGATGCCGGAGCCTTACAGGAGGAGAAGGGTACGTCGATGGATTTGACACAGATTAGCGATAAATTTACAGAGGAAATGGCAAACACGAGGCAGTTTGATAGCGCAAATTTAAAACGATCCGTAATGTAATGTGTGGACTAATTAGCTACCAACGCATTGTGTGGCATGTTGTCTTAATCGATGGTTAGCTTTACACTCTGCCTCCTTAAGTTTTTCTTAGCAATATTAAAAGCATCTTAGTTATAACAGTTAAATGTTAATCCGAGTTTTGATCCTAGATTCGACTAAATATTCCATTCCTAGATCGAGAAATGAAAATTAGGATACCCGGGTCATTGACAAGATTCTCATGTTCGTTTCATTTTAGAAATTTTCAGTTACTTATAGTCACGTGTTTAATCCACATTTGGGGAAATTTTTAGCGGAAAGTCCATGAACTAACAGTAATTTAAAAGATAAACACAGGTAATACAACTAATGGCAATTTAAAAGAAACACACAGTTTTAGGCTAAGAACTGTTTCTTAATTCGGAACTCCACAAAGCCTTTGGAATCAGGAAAACTGCTAAGACTCTATCTGTCGTAGTCTCAAAATCGAACAAGTGAAATCGATCTGACCACACACCAACCGGCGCGTTGAATGGTTCCATTGTTATGCACGATTTATGGCATATTCTACTCGATTTTCCCACGAAATGAACGATAAAACGAATTTCCATTTCCAAAATTTTCGCAACCTCTAAATTAATTTTGCGATCAAAGCTGGAAACAAATTATCACTTCTCCTTCGGCAAAAGTTTCCCGGGCACTAGGTCCCCCTTCCCAACGAACTTTTGATCAGGAATCTAAGTAAACTGCCGATCAGAGAAAGTGAATCTTTCATTCGCTTTAATCTCATTGCATGGTTTTTCATAGATGAATAGTAGTAAGAAAGTTACTAATACGTGAGTGACTGTGTATTATATAATTCTTTTAGAGAATTTAATGATAGGTAAGAGTAATGAAAATATTTATTCATGGGGTCATAATGCTGCTTGCGCGAACGTTTCCCAGTCATACAATTCTGTCACTACGAGGACAAGCAAACTACCTCACTCCTCACCTAGAGAAGTCACCGCATTCCCTCTCCAAAGATTTTGGCAGCTGATGGTGGAGAATTTGAGGTTCTTCAGCCTTCGGTGTGATGACTTTACAGTCAGAGATGAAAAAAAGAGGCGAAAACACTATGACGAGAGATGTGTAATTTACCATAGACTCGGGCAACATGATTTCGAGCTAAATATTGGCAAATTTTATGCGATCCTTTCTGTTTTCAAATTGTATTGGGGCCGATTTACCAATAGCACTACGCGCAAGCTGAGAGCCTCATCATTTAGCAGGCCTAGAAAAGTACGTTTTGATGTTTTGAAGGTGAATAATATCTTGGTGGAGCCTTAAAGCGGTCCTTGGGCCTAGGGATTGCTGAAATTCGCCCCAAATGACATACCAATGGCTTAAACGAGACTTAAGTAGAAAGTACATAATTGGTCCATTTCTGTTTTTTTTTCATTGCGAGACTTGCAGCCGGAATACATTTTGGATCTACTCATAAAATTTCTGTTTCTTCCGTTAACAGTCGTTCCAAACCTCACCACCTTACCTGTCCCATTCCGCACACAAATACTTCTCTTAGATCTAATTTAATAACTGCCTCACATTTTTGGAACTCCGTATCGGTTCAGATTAATAACTTCAACTCGATAAGATCTTTTAAAGATAAACTATTCAATCACCCCTTCTTAAATTACGATCGATTTTCTAGTTAATTTATATTTCTAATTTCTGTTTATTAATATATGTTGTAAAATTTTATTCCGCATTGTACTCCACTTATTTTTTTCTCGTTGCACTGCTGTGTTATTAATCGTTATGTTGAGCTGGCATGCCATTGTACTTATTTTTTGCTCTAATGGGCGCTCTCCAGAGCATAGTTAATAAATATTATTATTATTATACCAAAATTAAAGAAGCGATAATTATCTCATCTTGCGATTTACATCTTAAACACTTCTACATGAGGCATAAAGCGTAGCGTAGTGCAATCTCTAAAATCTCAACGTGAATCGGAGATCAAAATATATTATAGCTCCAGCAACTTCACAAGCTTTACGGAAATCAGTTTTTTAACAAGAGCGCCTTCGCAAAAGTGGAAGTCACGTTCTGACCGATCTCTGATTCGACGGCCGTTCATTATAAACGGAGGAAGAGTCGAGGAGTGAGGGAAGTCCGCATTCATCATCATAAATTCGCGGCCGATGCATATTTCACCGCCCGATTTCCTGATTTACATTCTTCCCTGTTTTATTTTCCGGTCGGGTTGAAGACGTTGATATACGTTCACGCATCCAACGATTATTTCGCATTTATGTATGATTCTCCCATTCGCTGGAAAGGTGGACACGGAGTAAGTGACAATGAACCCATTCCTAAGGCCTCCCGTGTTAATCCACTTACCCGCAGAACTTTAAAGCGGAAATAAGAACAGGTTGGTTTATTACTACGCGTTACAGAATGGTACGAATAGCTGTTGAGTCCAACGTGACTTTCACCCTATGCAAGTGTTAGATTAAACGTGAATTATAAGACGAAAGGACTTCGTTTCGTTTCTTAAAATATTTCCTGCTTTAACTGAAATGTGTTTACAGAAGATTTCCGAAATTTTAGAAGAAAGAAACTCCAAACTTTTGGAGAGTGTACATTACTCATCCCGAACGCCAATTTTAACCCCAAACCGTTCACCTAAAGCTACCAAAAGCTTAGGAGAGAAAATGAGGCTTACTACAATAGATGAGGAGTTAGGTAAAATCAACTTGATCGGCAGTCACTTGGTAGAACCGGTTAAGCACCATATTTAATAAAATTCATGTACAGGTTTCCACAAATTTAAAAAAATTTGGATGGGGGAGGAGTAGTTAGTATCTGAGTAGAGTACCCGAGTAGTAGGGTAGTTTTCCTTTGCCGGATTTAACGGGGAAATTAAATTAACTCATTTTCTTAATATAATGCAAACCTCAGAATAATAACAGATTTGATTCAGACGAAAAAAACTCAAATACGAAAGACGGTAATTACATATGAATAGGAAAGGCATTTTCCTGCAGGATAATAGAGCATCCAATTCGACGTTTGCGGTACAAGTAAACGCTTTCCGTGATATTACCTTCAGGCCGCAGTTTCGGAATCCTGAATTTAAAATGCCCCCTCAGAAATCCAAAAAATCACTTGCCAAATGAAAGTTTTATGTTTCAACGTTAAGCAGTAATATTGGTATAGATAGCGACTAATCCAAAATATACGAAGATATTAGGAACGTCGCAATTACTATCATTCGAATATAACATACAATCGGAAAAACAACGGGCGTAATTCACTTTAAATGCTGCGAATGTTGATAACTTTGCGGAGAATCGCAAAATTTTCCGCATATAATTCTAGCACGACAGAGTAAATTAATTCCACATCACCAGTCAACGTAGTTAATTTTCTGCATGAACTTCCTCCGACAGAAATTCCTGGAATCCTTTAGCACTCTTCCAGGAAAATCTTCGAATATAATATTCTTAATTAATTCATCACACCTAGGGCTCCCTGATAGCCAAGTGGGCTACGCGTTCGACTTCTGTGAAAGCGGTCCCGGGTTCGATTCCCGGTGGGGGCTCACGTGCGAAATGACCTTAGCTGTCGAAGCACTTTTAACAATACTACTACTACTTCATCACATCTAACGGAGATAAACCAATGCATGAATGAACTGAGATGGAAGTTTTTGGATACGCAGACTAAAAGCCTGTTGGCTGACCGCCCTACCCCAATTTTTAAAATTCTGAATAAGACACACGTGCTCAAAGCTAACAACAGTTCAAGATCTGGGATAGTTATTATTAAGTAAAAGTATTTACTGGCTAAAATATTAGAAACGGAACATTTAAACACACCATCACAAGATTCCAAAGGCATAATGGTAAGCACAGGTGTATCAAGAACTTTTTTATTTATGCTCTAATTAGGATTAGGGTAAAAATTAGTGCTACTCTAATGATCTCTCTTACGCTTTAACTATTGGTGACGAAGTATGTTTGATATTCGTACTTTAACATATAGTTACTAATTCAGCTCTTCATAAACGTTCGTGTACACAGACTTATTTTCAAATTAAGTTTTAAAAAATAGACCATGTTTCCGATTTCCATATTTTCTGCCACTAAAACACAAACAGTACTAATGATATTAATTTTCGAGACTAATCCACCAGCACTGATCCTCATCGGAAAGTGAAGGAACTCCGGCTAGAGAGAAGAGCAACTAGACATGAGCAGTAAAATTTCCTTTAGGAACTATAAAATCTGACTTCTTTCTCCTGAGACCTATTTCTTTTCCAATTTATAGAAATATTTTAGGTAACCGTGGTTGCGACTCGCTTTAGAAAGCTTCCGCTTTTATATGAATCACACCAGATATAGAAAATTGTAATATTTTACTTCAAACTTCGCTGAAATGCAGGTAATCCGTAAAGTTATTTTCGACGCGGAGTATAATCTGGTTTTGTAATCACACACGTGTTTGATTAGGGCTAAAGGCAGCACACTCTCATTCGAATGTAAATTAACGACGTCTAGAGAATCGAATTAAAGCCAGTGTTCCGCAAATTTAAGAACCCCGCACAGATGTTACGAGATAAGACTATTACCAAACCAAATATTGACAAAAATAGATAAGTGATTTCAAAGTTAATGAGGACACACGCAAAGACAAACAAACGAGATTACGAATTTTCGCAAGTTTGCATTTCCTCAAAGAAAGCCATCCACAATCTTGGACTTGAATTTTTAAGAAACGCAGGCGCCTAAGGTGAAAACATCGATGAAGGTTGATTAGCAAAAAATATCCCGCGAACAACATTGCTTTCGTGGGGAAACGAGCAAGAAGCCTCTATAGAGCTTAGCTGTCAGTTTTTTCCATCAGAAGCAAAGGGAATGTAATAATAGTAAGCCAAAGAAAGGCTACATAAACGTTAGTATGAATTCATCGAGAAAAACGAAAACTTCTTACCGCAAACTGTAACATTTTTCTTACAATTTTTAGAAGTTGAGTTTGACAAGCGGCAAACTTTTAACAGAAACATTCATTATTCCATAAAGTTCGTATTTTTTCAACTTTTGCGTGTAAGATACCAGGAACCAGCGAGCCTTTAAGTTATTGAAATTCTATGAAGATGGCCAATGTCAACAGAACTGAAAGTCAGGCATAAAGAAAATCTTAAGGGATCGAAATGTCAACTAGTGTGGCACATTTCAACGGAATAATCTCACAAACTGTTTAGTACTAATATCAAATGCTGGGAGAGTTAAGGAAGGAAGGCTAAAGATGAAAGGCAGTATATGGTGATAAGAGGACATTTTCTTCTTGCCGGTACGATAAAAGATACAGAAATTGTAAATTATAATAAAAGTTTATTAATATAACAGTAACAATCCTAGATTACAATGAAACAATGAATATAAAATAGAAACAAATGTAACAAAGGGCAGCATTTGTTCTCAATTAACGACGTATTTTATAGAAAGATTGAGCATGACTGAGCTTGAAGGAAATTATTGGAAGTAAATGATTCAAGATATACGAATCTTTGTTCTAATTTGTCCTTACTTTTCAGTGAAACCTCAGCATCTCAAATCTGAATCGCAGTCGGAATTGCCTGATCGATGTATATATCTTTCCTAATGCAATCTAAATCAGCATGAAAATTCCTTTTATATTTCATAATTATTCATGCCAGTTGGAAACTCATAGTAAAAATTCACCAAAATAAAAATTTCACCAATAGGAATTTGTACCCTGTAATGACGGAAGGTGATGGTATATTATTAATACAAGTAGCAGCTCGGCAGAAAATTATCGATACTTTACAGTGGTACCTCAACTAACGAAAGTAATTCGTTCCAGTTCGTAAGTCGAAAAGTTCGTATCTAGAAACCCAGCATTCCATTTTATCTTTCATGTTTTTTATGTTCGTATCTCAACATGAAGTTCGTAACCTGAGGTTAAAATGGAGTGAGTAAAAAGTTCGTACGCCGAAACGTTTGTGCGTATAGCAGTTCTTAAGTCGGAGTGCCACCGTATTGTTACTACTATGGATTTAAAAACCCGACTCACGGCACTATCGACCATTAAGTACTACCAATATACTGTTATTAGAGAGAATGCAAACTTTCGAAAACGTTACGAAATTCAACGGCTACGCAAGGGGAGGAACTCGGTAAAATTTAAAGGCAATTATGTGAATATTACCCTCATTTCGGCTAATACTCTCCTGATTTTAAAATGCTTTGATTTCGATATGTACTTACAAGGACTTCCCGCACCGCCCCGACAAATCTCGGACTGCAGAGAGAGATATGCAAGGAGGTAAAAGGAAGGAGAAAAACGAATTCAGTAAAAGTATTTCCTCCAGTGTGCACCGAGAGTGAACAGTCGCTAGAGCCCAGGAAGAGTAGGATGTATTTCTCATTCTCCTTCCCCGTCGGCCCTTTGAAACCCCACCACGGTACAGAACACTCTTACCGACTCCTTGCGAAACATAAACACGAAGACACGCACGAGATAGGAAAGTGAGGAGTTACACATGCTACGTCACGGCAACAAACAGAAAGGGTCGAATCCTCGATGCGAATGCACTTAGGGAAATTTTTAGGATTAGAGCTAAGGGAGGTTCTTGACTCTCCAACTTCTCTTAAAGCAGGTTTGAATGGCGGGGAGAAATTTGGATCTCCGGAATGAATTTTTCATTCGATTAAATTAGTGACGCTCGACTCAAGTTTACGCATTGTTTTCACGGTTCGGTAAATGCGATTAGTCTCAATTTCAAGCAATCGGATGACTGCAAAAGATTCAAATGTGAGATAAGAGATAATTAATAATAATGTATGGGAATTAACACGTTTATTAATATATGAAAATATTGAGATATTCAGCACGAACCTCATCAATAGAGCTAATCTCTGTATACGAAGGCATTAAAAAATTACGGAAGAAGAAAAGCGGAATTTACTGCCCCAAAGAACCTCGCTGCCTTATCTGAAGGCCTGAAACATATAACCATATCCAGGCTAAAGATTACGAGAGAAAACTAAATAACCTTATTATATAACTAGGTAATAAATATGATATTTTCTTTAAAAAACTATTTATTAATCCGTGGGACCTGCAGACAAGTCCTAAGTCTTTGGATGACCTGTATATCGGCCCTTTTAAGATTCGCACATTATGAAATACTGACAATTGTTACTAGCCCGTTTTTTTAAATTTATTTTTTGACGATTTTTCATTTTATTTAAAATTCTTTTTAGTAAGTATTTCTGTTATAAAATTTGTAAAGTGTGTTTATAATAATAAAAGGAGAACTATTTTTTTAAATATTACGCAACACACGTATATAATTACATACAGGGTTATGCTGAGCCGTCATTCTTTCGCATTTCATTTAATCCTTCAGTCATCTAACTTGAATTTAATGGATATCAATAGAAAGGGCAAGAAATTATCCAGTGTCCGAAATTCAGCATTTTTCTAAGAGAAATATCGAACATAGAGAAATCGAATGATTTGAAAATGCTACTTGGCGCTCGCTACGAGAGCCGCATGAGGCGTTTGTTTAGTCCCTTTTTACATAAATACACCCGCAAACGTCAAAATTAACTTTTAAAGATCAGAAAACGGATGCTAATGCTTAATTTAAGTAACGCCGTTTATTCACTTAATGCACATCAAGAAATTCCGGAAGTAATCTCTTTCATACGAACAGATAAAGATATGTAAATATATGCACGCATTGAGTAACTGACAGCTAATAAATGAAGAACGATATAAATCAAAGAAAGAATAAGACATTAATATTCATTTCCCGAGAATAATCTGTCGGAATTGAAGTTCAATTTATTATAACCGTTTTATAGCTTTAATGACGAGATTAAGAATCTGTTTTACCTAAGACTTTTTTTACCTTTATTTATTTTATTTTTTTAAGGTTTGTATTAATTTAGGTTTAGCGTTATATAATATTAGGACTTTTAGATTTGTATTAATTTACCATAGATGTTAGTTGTAAGTTGACTTAATTTGGGTAATTCTTTATATCTATGACTCAGATGTTAGGTGTAAGAGAGGCCCATTGGGCCTAACCTCGCCGTAAGGGTGAAATAAATAAATAAATAAGACCGCTCGATGTAGTTCTCTTTCTATTTTAAACTAATATTTCTGCATTCAATAAAATGTGTTAAGTACTTCCTACTGATTGAATTTCAGTGAACTCCCGATTATCCGTGGGCGTATTGCCATACAAACACCAAAAGACACCTAAATATTTTCGCGTTCTAATGCAAACAGGACTTACGTAGGGCTTTTTCTATGGAACAGGGAGAATACGACTACATTGGCATTGTCGCTGCTAAAAAGATATGCGATCGGGTGGATATAACTCTTCTTGGGTCCACGAAACCACAGAAAATAACGGACTATGTGTACAAATAGGATATTTATGTAAGTTATGAATATTACAAGAAATAAAAGTGAGTTTGGGTTGCCCGTGTTTACTGACTATTCTCTCTCCTCTCCCCTCTCCCCAGCATTAGCCCGGATAATTGAGTTTGTTGGATCTAAATGTAATATACATAGATAAAACACAATTTATAAACAGAAATACTTACTAAAAAGAATTTTAAATAAAATGAACAATCGTAAAAGAATAAATTTTAAAAAGTGGGCTAGTAACAATTGTCAGTATTTCATAATGTACGAATCTTAAAAGAACTTAGAACTTGTCTGGAGGTCCCACGGATTGAAAAATAGTTTTTTTAAGTCTTGGTGGATAAGTAATACCTCTGAGTTTTCACAAAAAAACTATTTGCGTGAAAATTTGAAAATTACTACCTTCCTGATTAATGCAAGCGTTTGCGAACCGCAGCTATGAATTTTTCTCGTCCATTTGCGGGTGAAAGTCTGAAAAACATCGGATCGACAACTTTAAAAACGATTTCTTAACCGCTTTTCGAAGCTCGTTTCAGTCATAATTAATTACGCGACAATAAGTTTGCGCAGAAAAAAATGTCCTTTCTCCCATTCCTCACCACGGATCTCATTAACGTACATTTGAATGAACTTTTTACCACGCGAAAGAATTTCAAAAAGTGATTCTAAAGGAACGATTTAAAAATATTTCACGCGCACAATAAGATGCCGAGATTCCATGATCATTTTCCCTCGCAACCATGGTTCGTGCTTCTCTTGCATCGGCCGTTAAAATCTAATTTTCCTTAATTAAAATTAAGCCTCCTAAATGAGATAAACATTTCAAAAGAAAGAATATTTTTTGCAATCAGCGAATAATTGTCCTTGCATCTTTGTCAAACCTGAGCATGGCGAACTGAGAAAATATATTGTATTTAACTATGCGAATGGTAACGATGAAATTAATGAAAAGTTAACGGTAAATTCTTTACAATCACAAGGCATGAAAGCTATTCTTCTACAATAATTACCAAATTATTAAAAGAATTAGTGTTAACGTTTAACAAATCGAAAAGAATCAACCACCTCGCCTGAATAGTTTCATTTCGAAAGCACCAATAACGTATTCAAAGATAACCAACCAAAATAATATTTTGATAGCATTTTTATGGAAGAAGTGTTCTACAATCACTTTAATTTAAACATTATAGGAGATACGACACGAGACGGTTGGTTTGCAAGCAAACTACGCTTTTTTGGAGCTTTTTTCAGAGCTATAACATTATAACAAGACTTGTTCCTTTTCCTTAAAGGTTCATGTCAAAGTTTGCCTAAATCAGTCTGATTTTGACCATGTACTCTATAGTACATTAAGTCACAATAAGTATGGTATTTATTAGTCCCTATTTCTTCGTTTCTCCGAGAATCATCGCGCACCTACCGCTAGTTTATTAATAAAATAGTAGTTGTAAAATATTTTGAACTACCTACACTGAACAATTTCATTATTTTTTATTTAAATATGATAGTTGTTGTGACGAAGTTTTCCTACTTTTTCCACAAATAATCACAGCTATTGTTGTGAGAGCATCGTAAAATGCTGCATTCATACCAACAAAAAGTCGAGTAAGGGTTAGATGGAAATGGAAACTTTAGCCTCAACTCGCCCAAAGAAAGACCATTTTTCATTGTTACTATTGTTATGATACAGAAGCATCTTAGTTTAAAAGAAAATCGCTGTGTTTGACGTAATTATTCCTCAGGATAAATAAATTATCCTCATAAAATGATAGAATGCCACATTCAATCAAAGTAAAGAGAGTATTTAATAATTAACTAATGGTTAATGTAAACAAATTTCCTCCATATACGGGGTTAATGGGTCTAAATTACCATCAACTTCCCATGGGAAGATGCGCGTATTGCGCGCGTTATTCTTCGCTACCAAATTTCGTTTCAATCAGAACGAATCATACATACTTCGATTATTTTTATTTTTCCACAGCTTTTATTACTAAATTACTTTCGGACGGTTTTCAATCGAGAATGATCTAGAGCTGTTCCAATAAAGTCAGTCCTTGATCATAACCAACAGATAAACAAATTAACTTTATGGACTGGTGACTTGATAAATTAGCATCTTTACGCTTTAACGTCAATAGTTCATAAATCAAAACCATTAGATAGCGAAACTGGGCTTCATTTCCATAAGTACGTGGCAAAGAAATCAAATTTACTATTCAGTCACCTGAGACGGCCGTTTTTCCAGGCAAATGATGACTACAGAAAAGGAAAAATGAATTCGGCTGCTCCCTTTAACCGCGCAGCACAATATCAGCTTAGATTTTTTGCGAGCTTCGACAACTCTCGGAACAAACTGTGGGGCTGCGAGATTGTAATATCTAGTAGAAAACGAAAGCGAGAAAACATTTCTGAAAGAATTTCATTGAATGCAACGTTGCCTTAACGTTGGGAGTAACTGTTAACTTAAGTGTTGCCTTTCACTGGATATAAAAGCTGGCACAGATATGTTGCTGTAATATGAATATGAATTCCCATGATAATAAAGAATACGCACTTAATTATTTATGGTCAAAATGATTTACTGTAACAGGGAAACAATTTAAATCAAGCTGAATGGTATAAAAGGCTTGTTTGTCGACAATCATACGATATACTCAACATTGTATAAAACAAGACAAAGTACGGAATAGTGATGATAATAATTAATTTAAGTACGAGATAATATTAATTTTAGTAAGTTTACGAAAATCATGACTTATTTACTTCCATATTTTTAAATAAAATGGTTTGATATTACGTTTACATTCGTTATTTACTATTAAGTGAGCAAAATATAAAATTTTAAGCTACTAAAACATACGAAAATATACCTCTCCAATAATAATAATAACAATAAATGAAAATGCCCCTAACAGGTTTTTAAAGTGAATTGTCAAATACGATTTTATTAATGTATAACAGCAAATCTAGATATAATCTAGTTCCATTTTAACAATGAGAAAAATTATAAATTTATATTTATTCTTCTCTATTTATTCTTAGGATTTCTTAGCAGCATCTGAAAATATTTGTAACTAAACTCAAAAATACGTCAACATTCTAGTAAGCACTGAGTCATTTTCAGTAATTTAAATAACGCATTTGATGAGTCCTAAAATAGCTGAAATAAGAATACATTTTTCGGGAACTGAAATTGATTGTAAATATTTATAAGTAATATTTGAACTTGTACGAATGAAGCAGCAACATATAATTGTAATATCTATTATATATAAACGCTTTTCCGGATATGGGTATATACCAACGGTGGGAAAAGCGGCTCTTTGATGTTAAGTGCGGCTCCAATTGAAACCCCCTTTTTATTTCAGAACTTTTATCTTGTTATATTAACTAAATAATTATTTTTTGATTGTTAGATATTTATATTCAAAAAATAAGTCGCGAAATCGAAAAATCGTTGACAGTTGACCAATCACCATCTCACACAATTGCTGCGAATGGCTTTAACAAATTTCAAATAAAAACTTCAAAGATTTGAATTGAATTGACCAAATGTATTCCTTAAATTTATACTGTTTTAAGACTCGTGTAGAATATGTACTCATATTAATTAAATGAAATTAAATTTGAATGTGTATATTTTACATTATGTAACTATGTCGAAGCTGTTATATAATGTCGATTCTGTTATATATTATAAAATAATATATGAAAAACAGGAAGCTCTCCAATAAATATCCTGGGTTCGACGCCAGGGCGCCTAAAATATTCTTCTATAAGGAATGTATGGGAAACTCGGAACATTTTTGATACGTTTCCCTAAATGATTTTGACTTGAAACACTGCATACGGATTGAGAAGGTGTTTTCTGATATGCAATTGTATATCCAAAAGTGGCCCTCAATTCGAAGCCAGGTCGGATCCAAATTCTAATGTAGATTGAGGCGAACTAGAGTTATTTTTCAACACTTCCCGAAGATATGGATAATTGGAATCCGAGTTGACGATATAGGACGTGATTTAATTATGTATGCGCATTGGAATTATGAAAAAGTGACCTTGGGTTCGACTACAGGTGCTCTTCCCCAAGAAACGCAAGAAGTTGGAATGTTCGAACCGAGAGAGGCGAAGTATCGGTGGCTATAGGTAAATGATTGCTTGGGAGTCTTGATAGCTTTCCTTGCTCTGGTTTTAGGGCCCTCTGAGGACCTCCGGATGGATATTACAAGGACCTTTTATAAGTGAGGGACTGAGAGAAGGATTGCCCATTTAGGATCAGCATAGTCTTCATCGTTTTCGAGAACTTCTGCCGATTTCGTCGAGGGTCCATTGTTTGAAGATTCAGAATAGCTTAGGTGGGGTAATGAGCGTCCATAAGTCCTAATGAGGCCCACCAAAGATAGCTTTGTAAGTCCAAACAGGAAAACAATTTTGGAGGATTATTATGACCGATAAGTAGATAGGAGTGAGTATTTAAGACCGATAAGCTTGCAGTATGCAAGCTACTTTCACTCGAATCATAAATAATCAGATAGCTAAAATGTTTGTCACTAAAATTGCTTCAAAGATAATTGGCAACAAAATTTCGGCAACTTAATGAATCTCATCTGTAACAAAACAGTCGAATTAGTGCATAACTTGTACTCAAAAGCAACTTCAGACTTCACACAGATACTTTCTAAGCTCTCAATCGCGGTAGTCATTGCATCGTCCGTGAGGAAGATATGTTGGTATTGATTAGCGGACTTCAATTAATAGTGTGAAATCAATAGAATCGATTCGATAGCACAGGACTTCTTGGAACGACCTTCACTTTATGACTAGTTTTACTCATTAGCACGCATGCTTCGCATGTTGATGGTTTCCACAGCAGATCTCGCGGTTACGATCCATTTTTTATTAAAAATAATACTTCCGACCGGAAAAAAGTTCTCCGTGGTAAAAAATCAATATTTATGCTAAACAAAAATCCATTCTAGGCAACCCATAATAGTAAAACTGCGAACAGTAGGAGAAGAACTTTTAAAGTACGTGATAAAACTTACTCAAACGAGAAATTCTAGTGCAACATTCCAAGGGATGGAGTAAAGGTTTCAGCCAACAGAGTCACCTTCCAATCATTTTTTAATTATTCCGTGGAATTCCGTAGTGATTGCAATTACAAACTACGTACTCCTATTCATTTTATGACTCATAACCAGGAACAGGTTTTTCAACAACAGCCATCTCTTAACTAACGAAGTTGCTTTAATAGGTTGCATCAACTATCGACAAAACGCTAAGATGAAGTAAAAAGTAGTCAGTAAGGACTACTTTTATTGGGACGAGGACTTAATGTCATGCATTAAAATGCCTTGGGAATCATGCATTAAAAATGTCATCTATTGACATTTTTAATGCATGATTCCCAAGTCCTCGTCCCAATATTTCCCCAGCAACTTTCTTCCTCTTCTCCCTCAACGTTTCACATTTTTTGTTCTACCTTTGTTAACCTTCTTCCTCCATAGTTTCTTTCTGTAGGTCCCCTACTCTTCTAAGACTTCATTTCATGACGTAGGCTTCCCTTTCTCATCAGTAATACATAACATTTTTTCTACTAATACATACATTTTTAATATTCGCGAATATCGATAAATTATTATAGGATGGTCCAACTTCTTCCAGATGACTGAAGTGAAAATTAATATTAGAATACAGAAATCGTGAAGTGAATTTCAAGACCTACGGTCGGTATTAGCTATACGTAATTTCCTTACAAATTTTACCCAATTAAACTTACTCTTTCTTGCCCATCAATTAGTAATATAGCAACGATTCAAAATAAGCTTTTAAAGACAGGTCAATTCAGACACGGAAAGTGCTCTACAAGAAGTTTTACAAATATCTCTTCGGAATGGTGTGCGAATTACACTTTAATTTTACGAAAAATATGAAAATATAGAATAAATAGGTTGGAATATTTCCGGGAAAATTTGTTTCGTGATAACTTCACATTGAGATAGGCTTTAAAGAAAAAGTATCCACCGCCTTTAAACGCATTTACATTTGAGACTCAGAAATGGAGAAAATAAAAAGTGATATTCACAAATCCTTCGAAGTTTAATTTTTTCAGGAGCCAAANAAAATTTGTTTCGTGATAACTTCACATTGAGATAAGCTTTAAAGAAAGAATATTACTGCGATGCCTTGAAAACCCTCTCGGAATTATCAGCAAAATGTAATCCGTTTCCAACACATACTCGGTATGTGTCTGAAATATCTTCGCATTTCTTCCACCGTTCAAAACCAAACATCCGTGCCTTGATTACCCGCCCAGCTACGATAGTTCAGTGCAGCTATCACGGATGTAGTTTCGGTTTTTAAGCAGGAAATTGCTTTCCGTTTTCCACTACCGCTATTCATCTCTGAAAGGAATTTAATCGAAAGCAGCTTGAAACTAAGATCGAAAGTTACTTGGTATAACGCTCAAGCACGTCGAGGCAATTATGCTCTGAGGATGTGCGGGAAATACGGTTGAGATTTGAAGGCTAAGTCAAAAGCGCAATTACTTTAAGCTTTCGTTAACAAGAGAGTTTTCAGGTACACATTCGTTGGCTTTTGTACTATTCCTCCATATTTTTTAGGCGATGAGCTTTGAACGGCTCAATTCAATTGCTTTGCCGAATTTCTCGTTAAGGCAACCCCTAAAAAAATTCCGAAAAAGACCTTTCACAAATACTGACTAGCTGAGGTCTAATAGATGCGAAGTAATCTCGCGCTCGACTTCCGCTGAATCTAAAAAAGCGCCAAATCACTTAAGTATAGTGGTATTGCTAAAAGTGCTCCGACAGCCTTAATGATTTCGCATGTAGGCCACCACCGGGAATCGAACCCGGGACCGCTTTCACTGAAGTCGAACACGTTGCCTAATTGGCTATCCGGGAGCCTAAGTGAACGTAATATTACCCTGCTATCTTTATTCTTGAGAGAAATGCCTTAACTTGAATGGGTTCTATTGCGATGAGAAATGAATGAAATTCTCCCAACCATTATGTAGTTTCATCTCCAAATATTACAACTAAAATAAATACATCGGAATAGCAAACGCCCTCTCCATCCACGGCTTAACTCATTACTTCCAGCCTTCAATTTGTGGAATTCCGTAGTTCTCTCGAAAATACTTTCGTTCAAATTAAAAATTCGTTCCCCGACTCATCCTCCGAATGTTTTACTGGAAAACTTTAATGTTTTTTCATGGGATTGTGGTGTAAACTATTTTACTGATTACATCCTTGTTCGATTTTCTAACAAACTTTAGCCTAAAAAATGCAATATCGGAAAAACGGATTTGACAGTTGAAAACAAACTCAATCGTCCAGCTTAGCGGATTTCCAGAATAAGAACGAAGAGGAGGTGGGAGTTTAACGGAGGAAATAATTAATGAATTAACTGGGAATAAGTGACGTTTCAAACTCGGCTGAGCGAGCTTATGCTCTTGAATCTCAAAATTCTTTTTCACCTGCTGAAGGTTTTTATTCGAACACTTGAGGTGGAATTGTGATAATTGGGCTCTCGAGAATTTCAATCGGCCTTTTCATGCACCATTTAGAATTAATACATATTATCTGATATTTTTTAATAAAAAATCGGCAATTCGAAAAAAGGAGCCTTGAGAGGAAAAAAGTTATACAGATCTGAATTTGGAAGGGTCTGAAAAAATAATTTTTTGACATCTCTAAGAATAACATGAAAATCCATTCATATTGATTAACCAAAGGCTTGTATAAGGCGCAACTAAGATAATGAGTTTACATTTGCAGGCGATTGAAGCCACATTTCCAGACGACTAGAGAATGCTCCGTCACAAGCCCGGGGTCAATTTTTCCGTCAGCTCACCGGTCGCTGGACTGGAAATGCTATTCGCTGGTCGCTATCACCTACTTGGAGAACTTATATGTCACTTCCGTTTTAAGGGTTTATGTGGAGCGATCGATACACAGACGAAGGAAACAGGCGACCTTGAGACGAGTTCATGCACTTGATCCGAGTCCAATCGACACCAAAGCGAAGATGAAATGGTGTCAATTATAGCCCAAAACAGTGCTCCATCGAAGACTCCGAGGCGATAATATGCATGACGTGGGAAGTTCCACCTTTGCGACGAAGCGAACCATTTATTTCCAACGATTTTCGAGCTGAAAACGGTTGATCGATAATTATATCCTAAACAATGGTATCCTCTATACAATGGCCCACGAGCTACCCTTTATCCAACTCCCTGCATCTCATTAGATAACTCAGTTTCTGAATGAATCGTACAACATTCTACCACAAAATTCGACAACTGAAGAGGAAAATGCTATTTCCGAACAAAAATCAGTCAATGGTATAGAACATCATACTTTAAATATCATCGTGATAACACAAACTATTGATTTTCGATGTCTTATTTAATATTTAAAATTACAGCAAAGTGCATTTGTTACCTTTGGCCCTCAGTCTTTATAAATACAGATGTTAGTGTAAATATAGGAGTTAAAGATCCCTGATCTTGACTACGAAAATCGCTACCTAATCTGCGCAAAAATGTCAAAAATTGCAAGATTATGCCAATTTTTTCAATTATCTTACAAGTGAAATTTCTAAAATAGTATAAAATTTCTAAATAATAAAGGCGAGATACACCAAATGGTGCATAAAAATTCAGATAATATTATTTTGCTACCTTTCTTCTTCGAATAAATTCCATGAACTTCAGTGTATTCTATTCCGATGAGGAAGGAATGAAATTCTCTTAACAGCACTCATATACAATTCACAATTCGGCATTTTAACATCAAAGAAACTTTTGAGGACATACTCATTACTCCAAATGCAATTGAAAAATTTTTCGCATATTATAAAGGCACACCTTCGGCTAGTACTTACATTCAAAATAATCCTGCATGTATAAAGAAACGTGTTTGTTAGGTACGTTAATAGAGATTATTGACGAGGACTTTAGATGATCACCTGATGAGAAAGCAGTTATTTGTAACTCCTTAAATATTTTCAATAAGAAATATCCTATTGATAGAGTCGCAGGAAATATCTGCCGTACGTCTCTTAAAAAAATCAATGAATACAAATATAGGGTGCTTAATCGGAAAAATTCAGCTGAAAAGAAAAGCAGCTTAGAAGAAATTCAAACAGCAACATATCGGTGCTCGCCAAACATCAATCTATCTCCGATGAGAGTTACCTGAGAAAATAAAAGACAGATTTTGGGCTCTAATATAAGTTAAGTGGGAGAGACTATGAAAAATGACAGTTAGCATTGGGGCATGAGCATATTTTAAATATACACTCAAAACGTTTTTATTCAGAAATATTAGCAATCGAGTGATTTTTCCGGGGTGATTCTTCCAACGTAATGAACTAGGCATAAAATTATCCATATGTACAAAATAATTTAATATACACTACTGCAAAACTGATAAACTCATTAATAACAAATACATAAAGTAAATACAGCACAGCTGAATTTCATTCTCTCGATCGAAACACGAAATATCTTTTCCAAGGCAATAATTACCTCAAAACTGCATACTCACATTACTTACTCCGCGTAAAGATCTAGAACAATGAGGAACCTCTCTTTAATTCGTGAGAAAATATCAGGCCGCTTTTGACATGCGTGTTGCCTTCATTAAAAAAGTCCTACATGGACATCGCGCTACGAGAAACTAAGTTAATCGCCGAGTAAACGAAGATAATGTCCTCCATTTTTACATTTGAGGTGGTAAATAAGACAAAAAAATGCTAACTATGATTTCCCACATTTGCGACGGTTCTCATGCTTTAACGACGTATTACATGCGTGAAATCTTACCAGAATTTCCATGTAAAATTGGGGGACATTTCGATGGATGCCTCTTTCACGGTCTTCAAAACGATTGAAGATCGAAGGCGATAACGGAGTCGAAACTTCTGTCACCAATCATTAGACTTGGTGGAAATATTATGAAGATTTCACATGAAAGAATCTGTGCAAAGAGAGGAGGGAAAGATCCCGAAAACGTCAGGAACGGCCCTGGGTTCCCCACTTCTGACCAAGGGAAAAATATTTGCTACAATGAAGGAGAAGAATATTCCATATGCCTCCATGAATGTGCTTTTTTCGTAAAGGAACTCATCCATAGAATTCCTAGAAACATTAAGAATTAATACGCAAGGATCCACACGACATACTGCACTATAGATGAATGAATCACTTTAGCAAAATTAAATCATAAGAATATGACGCCGGGTGGAAAAACATGAGCATACGGCAAACCAGGATGCTGCGGCAGATAAACTGCGAAACAGAACACCAACAGAGATCTCGACCTTGGCGACAGAGCTATGTATCCACTTTCGACGCAGCCTGTCAACTTACTGTATTCGCATCTTGCTTTTTTTCTTTGAAGAAAAGAACTGAAATTAAACTGAACTGTTCGGGTACCATGAGACTTTACCTTAGGAGTATCTGTTATTAATAAGACGACAAAAATCAATCTGATTACTGGTTTTATCGCTTCTTGCTAGAGCCTGAAATATCGAATATTCATAAATCGAAATTCCAGTTATCAAACGAAGGAAGGGAAAGCTTCTGGTCCGATCTACTTCTAAGTTCCACTGCTTATTTGAAGCAGATATTCAATCTGAAGGTGAAATCTTTTATTGAGCACACATTTTCTTGGGGAAAATAAAACCGAAATGTTTCAAACAGGATAGATACAATGCAATACAAATACGATTACTCTGGATCACAAGGAACGTCGAATCAAACTTCCAGAGCTTCAAGCCTCACCATTATCCTCAGAATTTGATATGAAAGGAAGAATATACTTTACGCTCCGTAACTGGAAAATCCAAACTTCTGAGTAATTCCGCGTCATACTTCAATGGATTTGAGAGACAAAAATCGTATATTGATGGTTTCAAAATTACCATACCCCCCAAAGGAAAGCAAATGATTACGAATAAATCAACAGTAATGGTCTCGTGATGCTCTTCTCCGATATAAACACTTCTTATGTAATGCATTAGCGCGGCATATTTAAATACCATTATTATTGGGGCTGACTCAAGATAAAGCGAAGATTGTCACGAATTTTGTCGTACACGTTATCTTCAAATAATTACTATGAGGATGGTCGATTCGACGAAATATTCTGAACATTTACCTTATAGACCCAAAAAATAATATGAGCAAAAACAATGTTATTCGTGAAATTTTAAAAATTAAAAAAAAAAGAATTTTTTATGCGATTATGAGTGAAATTGTTACTCAAAAAAAGTCAATCAACTGCAAGAAACGACGAAATATCCTCATTATCCTGAACTTTAACATTACCAAAAATCCACCCGAAAAGTGTCCCCTCAAACGAATTCCATAAAAGTAAGTTTATTATTTATTTATCCTTTCACATCACTAATATATAGATATTACATTATGAAAACAAAAATATTTCTAAGTGATCAGAAATAAAATTTCACAAAATTAGTAGACCAGATAACTTTAAAATTTAGGCCAAAATTACTTTCTTGAAATATTAAGAAATGGTATACAATAAAATTATTCCACTGCTTTGATAGATTCAACGACAAATTTATGTGCAGTGTTAAATACATTAATTTTTTCGCCAGAAAGACGTAATGTAGAAAATACCATAGCTAATACTTAGTGCATATGCGACGAAATATCAAGCCGGCAGTAGCTGAACCCTAATTAACGTTAACAATCAGGATACTTCGAAATAATATGACATCAACTTTCTACCAGCTACGGGATTTAAAGGAATTGATATGCATTTTATATCAATACATTTAGAGTTGAATAAAAGTGAAAGTTTGTTATAGCTTATTCCATGACGTACATACAATATAACCACCATGATTGATCGGAAAACAACAACAAGAACCGACCTTCATGAATTTGATAAAACTATTGATTTTTCCACGGGGAAAATACGTTTAATTGCGCTGACAAGCACTTAACGACAAAATTTAGACCATTCTTTGCTTTACTCCTTCTGCCAAAACAGTAATGTAATTGAAGTCGGTACTCACTCAACGGTGGGACAACACTGGTCTGCTCCATCAAGGATTTCACGTTGCTCTGGATACATGAAGGTAGAGTAGTTGATTTTTCGGTCATTTCACTAGCTGCCAAATTGTTTAAACAAGCGTATTTACAAAAAATTTTCACCAGTAATTTACCTAAACTTACGTATCGCACGTCTGCTGGAATACATGCTGTTTGGTAGCGACATCTATACAACAAAAAAGAATCGAAATTTGTTCAATCGCTTAAATCTTGCATCAGAAACGAATAATTACCGATATCTTACTTATTAAACATCATATGTAGCCTTATCAAGATATATTTACTTTTACTATAAAGATATATATTGGATTAACTCCTCGAAACATGAAGAAACCATGAAATGTTGCTTAGATTTTATTAGCGGTAAATTTAAAACTGTAAATGAAAAATTATTATAATTTGTCGAAACGATTGAATAATCTATTGTAAAACTACACCAGAAAAACCATATAGAATATTTAAGGCATTATATGAAACCTGTTCAAAATTATTTCGATACCTAAATGAATGAGGAATATCTCAGTGAAAATTAACTCAGTCTACGAATAACATTCTATGAACAATTGGTGATTTTATAATTACGAGTATAGATTGAAAAATAGGACAATTTTACCCATTTTAATCCATTTCGAGAAAATAAATTGAGAATAATCAAAATATTTCCACAGTTTTCACTATTCCATCCATTAACTCTAGCCGTACGTTTGCATCGCTGTCCGACCGTTTAGTAATGGCGTAATGGCATCCATGCAACAAAAAAGAAACGGAATATTTAGATTCCAGTACGAGCAGTGCGAGCAGTAGTTAGGAAATGATTTTGGGAGAAAAATTAATTTACATAATATGATTACTTACAGATTAAGAATATTTCTTATTTTTCATAAATTAGCGATGAACAAAATAAAATTTTAGAAATTACAATAAGTTATCAAGTTTTGGTATTACATTTTATCCAACCGATAACCGGCAAATTTTAAAAAATATTGACAAGAAAATATGGANTAGGATGATTATTCTCAGAAAAACATGTTCATGCCCTCATTACCATTTTGCCTTGATACTCTTCAGAAAATTTTCATAGAAGTTTGCCTTTTTAACATGAATTTGGAAAATGATTTTGTAGTAATTTAGGAATGATTAAGAAACTGAATTAAATATTCTCAAGTATTTGTAGTTAAAATATTTCAGAAATTTTTGCACCAATCCTTTCCTCTTTGTATTTGATGGAAAATACCAAAAGAATACCATTGATTTTCATTAATGTGTTAACTATTGACTGTAAGTCCAATTCTGAAAATTGTATTTGAAGATTTTACACATTTTAAAGATGACTCCCGTCAATCAGAGCTAAATGAAGCGACTGCAACTTCATTCCATATTAACTGAAAGACAATATTCATTGATATAAATTTACATTTTTAAAATTATGGAAAAAGATGTATCAATATTTCATAACTTCATCTTGAGCCATACTGGACTTACTTTCTGTGCAATGCCCATCGGCCAAATTTATTTTCACTCCAAATTTTCCTATCACTTTTAGTGATTTGACCAATATAGCTGCAATCAACAATAAATTATGAATAATTATGTGCAGTTTGACTTTTTTTACATACATTTGCTCTACCTCTAATTACTTGGCATTACATTCTTCTATCAAAAGAACAATCTTTCGATAAAACTTTTCCTTTAGCCCAAGAAAATATCTTACTTCAAGTGGTACTGATTATTATTGGGATTTGAGATCACAAAAACATTAATTACTGAAGGTTGTTAGAGCTCCTATGTTTTGATTCATCAACTAATACTTAACTACAATAACTTGATACTTCAAGAAATGAAAATGTTTGAGGAAACAAATAATGAAGTTCCTTCTGAGAAAATAATAATCTGAAGCTAATTTTTTCTCAATTTCTTGATCACACCAGTATTTAATTCAAGAAACTTTGTGAAGAATATGTCTTGTAGTTTCTAATCAAATGAATTCTATTTGATCTTGTAGGAATGCATTTTTCTTTCTCTGGAAAATACATTTTATTTTACCTAAGTTCCATCTTTGTAGATACCTACAGCAATGATTGTGGTAATGATCTATAAAAATTGCAATTTCAAATGTGTAGTACAAATATTCAAACGTGAAGAAAATCCATTATTATTGATCATTGTCCTTGGACATCTGATCAAATTTAACATTTTTAGTCACAGCAAATTTAATACTGGGTACCAAAACTTAGTATTTAACTCTTAAATATCACATATACCCATGTATATGCAATCTTTTAACCAAACATTTAGGATGAAACACATGGTGCAACTTATAAGGTGATATAGATTTTCCATGCCATTTATTCTTATAAAATATTAGAATACAGTTCCAAAATCCTTGTGGTGCATTTTATGTATGGGTAAATAGAAAAGGAATCCAATTGTTCACCTGCTTCTTGCAGCAGAAAATAAGGAGGATAAGCTTGTGATATAAGTGAAATTGGAAGAATGATTGTTTTTTAAGGATCTTGAGGGGGCCCTGTTCAGTAGAGCTCTTGATGTTCTTTACATCTTACTTTAATATTTTGGTGACTTTGTCCAACATAAATACTGTCACACTCATTCTTCCAATTTACTCCTAAAATCCTTCATTCTTCTGCAAAAGGCTTCAATTTAGACACCATAGAGAAATTTCATATCCTTCATCACCTCCACCATTCACATTCGCTAGCCAATGAACATCTTTTCACAGATAATCCTTCAAACCTCTTAACTTGCCTTTTTCCCTCATTACCACCTCCACCACCGGTCAACTTTTCTGCTGGACCTACCCTTCCACTACCCTCCAAGTGATGGCTCCCAAGGCCCTTCCTCTCCTCTTTCCCCCCCCTTTTTCCCTTTCCCAGATTTGTGGTCCCTTATATTCCTATGTTTCACTTCTTTTGCATTCCTGAGCCTGATGATGAACTGAAAGTCCGAAACCATTGGTTGCTAACCAAAATATATTTGTGGAAAAGTACAAGTTGTAGTTATTACTTCATTAGTAACCAGTGTATTAAATTTATCTAAATGGCAGAGCAAGAAAAGTGACAAATTTTAGGTTGTGGGGAGGAAGACCAATCAAAGATGAATGGACTGAAGCTATTTGTCTTTAATTGGGAATCAAATTAATGGGATTCATCAGTAAACTTGGAGATGCTCATTATCTCACTAGAAGTCGGAGAGAATTCAGTCTCTCTCAACTGCATTGCTACGTTTAGTATTATGAGTGAGTGAATGAGTCAAAATTATATTACTAAGGGTCGATAATTGTCCCCGACTTGATTTATGGATGATGGAAAAATAAAATTTACTTATACAGTACTTAAGAAAGAAAGAAAAACAATACATTACAAATGGCAACATATAGTTGAATACCTAAATGAATGAGGAATATCTCAGTGAAAATTAACTCAGTCTACGAATAACATTCTATGAACAATTGGTGATTTTATAATTACGAGTATAGATTGAAAAATAGGACAATTTTACCCATTTTAATCCATTTCGAGAAAATAAATTGAGAATAATCAAAATATTTCCACAGTTTTCACTATTCCATCCATTAACTCTAGCCGTACGTTTGCATCGCTGTCCGACCGTTTAGTAATGGCGTAATGGCATCCATGCAACAAAAAAGAAACGGAATATTTAGATTCCAGTACGAGCAGTGCGAGCAGTAGTTAGGAAATGATTTTGGGAGAAAAATTAATTTACATAATATGATTACTTACAGATTAAGAATATTTCTTATTTTTCATAAATTAGCGATGAACAAAATAAAATTTTAGAAATTACAATAAGTTATCAAGTTTTGGTATTACATTTTATCCAACCGATAACCTGCAAATTTAAAAAAGTATTGACAAGAAAATATGGAATTAATTATTCTGTTAGTTATATGATATGAAAGCATAAATTGTGATATTTTTCAATCTTTTTATCCTTTTCTAAGAAATATTACAAAAAATATTGATAAATTCCATGAAAGCAAAATACCTCTCTCTAAGAACAAAATGCAATAATATTTGGCTTAGTCAAAAAACTTAAGTCATTAATCAAAGATTTATTTTTTCCTCTTAAGACCTATATTTTCTTTGTATTATTATTTTATAAAAGTAGCTACTTAATGAATTTTACTAAATATTACTAATTTCTTAATTTTATTTTGATAAAGTTTATTCAGGATATCTTTAAAACTGGCACGCAATATTTTATTCTGATTTATGACTGTAAAATAATATTTGTAGTTTATATTAATATGTATAGTATATATCCTTATATAATGAAAATGAATCATTGAAACAAATTTCATCATGATTTCGACTGAATGGATTATTTTAGTCACTTCTAGTTAAAAATCACAGTACATTAACCTCACTGTTTGAGAGTATTTACCAGATTGTAATTAATGAATCATTATTGTTGGGGACAAGAAATTATAGGATGCTTCATAAGATTTTGTTCAAATCTAGTCAGATATAATAGTAATACATAGTTTGAGTAATTACTTTCAAAATATCAAATTTATACATTTTAACTCAATATAAATGGAAAATAATGTATTTTTGACAAATTCAACATTAGACTGGTAAATGGGAAAGACAAAAGAGTAATTCCAAAAAAATTCTATGAAAACATTTTGAATGTTTAAAGAATTCCTTCCTAGACTTAGGATGATTATTCTCAGAAAAACATGTTCATGCCCTCATTACCATTTTGCCTTGATACTCTTCAGAAAATTTTCATAGAAGTTTGCCTTTTTAACATGAATTTGGAAAATGATTTTGTAGTAATTTAGGAATGATTAAGAAACTGAATTAAATATTCTCAAGTAGTTGTAGTTAAAATATTTCAGAAATTTTTGCACCAATCCTTTCCTCTTTGTATTTGATGGAAAATACCAAAAGAATACCATTGATTTTCATTAATGTGTTAACTATTGACTGTAAGTCCAATTCTGAAAATTGTATTTGAAGATTTTACACATTTTAAAGATGACTCCCGTCAATCAGAGCTAAATGAAGCAACTGCAACTTCATTCCATATTAACTGAAAGACAATATTCATTGATATAAATTTACATTTTTAAAATTATGGAAAAAGATGTATCAATATTTCATAACTTCATCTTGAGCCATACTGGACTTACTTTCTGTGCAATGCCCATCGGCCAAATTTATTTTCACTCCAAATTTTCCTATCACTTTTAGTGATTTGACCAATATAGCTGCAATCAACAATAAATTATGAATAATTATGTGCAGTTTGACTTTTTTTACATACATTTGCTCTACCTCTAATTACTTGGCATTACATTCTTCTATCAAAAGAACAATCTTTCGATAAAACTTTTCCTTTAGCCCAAGAAAATATCTTACTTCAAGTGGTACTGATTATTATTGGGATTTGAGATCACAAAAACATTAATTACTGAAGGTTGTTAGAGCTCCTATGTTTTGATTCATCAACTAATACTTAACTACAATAACTTGATACTTCAAGAAATGAAAATGTTTGAGGAAACAAATAATGAAGTTCCTTCTGAGAAAATAATAATCTGAAGCTAATTTTTTCTCAATTTCTTGATCACACCAGTATTTAATTCAAGAAACTTTGCGAAGAATATGTCTTGTAGTTTCTAATCAAATGAATTCTATTTGATCTTGTAGGAATGCATTTTTCTTTCTCTGGAAAATACATTTTATTTTACCTAAGTTCCATCTTTGTAGATACCTACAGCAATGATTGTGGTAATGATCTATAAAAATTGCAATTTCAAATGTGTAGTACAAATATTCAAACGTGAAGAAAATCCATTATTATTGATCATTGTCCTTGGACATCTGATCAAATTTAACATTTTTAGTCACAGCAAATTTAATACTGGGTACCAAAACTTAGTATTTAACTCTTAAATATCACATATACCCATGTATATGCAATCTTTTAACCAAACATTTAGGATGAAACACATGGTGCAACTTATAAGGTGATATAGATTTTCCATGCCATTTATTCTTATAAAATATTAGAATACAGTTCCAAAATCCTTGTGGTGCATTTTATGTATGGGTAAATAGAAAAGGAATCCAATTGTTCACCTGCTTCTTGCAGCAGAAAATAAGGAGGATAAGCTTGTGATATAAGTGAAATTGGAAGAATGATTGTTTTTTAAGGATCTTGAGGGGGCCCTGTTCAGTAGAGCTCTTGATGTTCTTTACATCTTACTTTAATATTTTGGTGACTTTGTCCAACATAAATACTGTCACACTCATTCTTCCAATTTACTCCTAAAATCCTTCATTCTTCTGCAAAAGGCTTCAATTTAGACACCATAGAGAAATTTCATATCCTTCATCACCTCCACCATTCACATTCGCTAGCCAAGGAACATATTTTCACAGATAATCCTTCAAACCTCTTAACTTGCCTTTTTCCCTCATTACCACCTCCACCACCGGTCAACTTTTCTGCTGGACCTACCCTTCCACTACCCTCCAAGTGATGGCTCCCAAGGCCCTTCCTCTCCTCTCCCCCCCCCCTTTTTCCCTTTCCCAGATTTGTGGTCCCTTATATTCCTATGTTTCACTTCTTTTGCATTCCTGAGCCTGATGATGAACTGAAAGTCCGAAACCATTGGTTGCTAACCAAAATATATTTGTGGAAAAGTACAAGTTGTAGTTATTACTTCATTAGTAACCAGTGTATTAAATTTATCTAAATGGCAGAGCAAGAAAAGTGACAAATTTTAGGTTGTGGGGAGGAAGACCAATCAAAGATGAATGGACTGAAGCTATTTGTCTTTAATTGGGAATCAAATTAATGGGATTCATCAGTAAACTTGGAGATGCTCATTATCTCACTAGAAGTCGGAGAGAATTCAGTCTCTCTCAACTGCATTGCTACGTTTAGTATTATGAGTGAGTGAATGAGTCAAAATTATATTACTAAGGGTCGATAATTGTCCCAGACTTGATTTATGGGTGATGGAAAAATAAAATTTACTTATACAGTACTTAAGAAAGAAAGAAAAACAATACATTACAAATGGCAACATATAGTTGAAAGAAACTGATTTCTCATGAAACCCCAAAAGATGATGTCCTGAGTTTACACGTCACTTTAATCTATAATATTTCTCTCCCCCCGACCTCTAAAAGACACAATTTTTCTTGCTGCTCCTCCTCAGCCACACAGATAAATTTAATAGACTATAGTTAGAAATAAGTCAACCAAAATTGAACAACAACATTTTAATTTATTCAATTCAAAATAAAATTTGCTACCTCAACTACATTAAAAAATTTAATTGTCACTTGTATGTTACAATTGAAATATAAAATATCAGACATGGCACACAGCCTTCTGTTTTAAAAGCAAAGTTTGATGAGCACATATTCAATGATTCTGATTCCAATCATCAGCCATAATTTGGAAAGATAAGAGACATGTCAACTCAAATTAATTACTGATCAGATGATGCCATAACATTTCCATAGGAATAATTCACCTATCAAAACACTAAAAACAAATTCTCCTGGAAATTCTCTACACAGATAAGGAGACAAATATTGCTCCACTTTTACTGTTGGGTAGTGTAAGGTAAATAAATACATAAAATTTCATTATATTATCACTGCAATAAATAATAAAATTTGCAAAAACAGTTCAGAGTTTTGAAGTTAGACCTAATCAACAATACACTGGATTAAACAAATACTTAACAATTTTTAATAACTTACAAGGCATTCTTACATTTTCAAACAGTTGCAAAATTTACAATTCCCAATGTTTCTTGAGAGTTAAATTTTTAATTCAGGTGACAAAAATATACCTGAGCAGCGACTAGTAGGTGAAATTCATCAATTATTGACAATTTAGCAAATAATGTCTAAGATAATTTAAATGAACCTATGATTCAACTGATGATATTTAGAGCAACTTACAATTGAGCACAAATCATAAATTAATGGGTTAGTTTCCACAGTAATTTTGCATTCAAAATCAATTGACGTCCTCAAAAATCATATAAAAAATATCTCTGATGATTAAAAAGTTTGTTCAGAAAAGAATAGAAATTTTTACAACTGGTGGTAGTGAAATGATGAAAAACATTAAAATATCTTTCTGAAAGCAGAAGTTTTCAACGCAACTAAAATACACTAAAATTTTTTTGCATCAAAACCTACAAATCTACACAAGTACAATCATAGGTTTAAAAGCTGCCTGCTTACCAGGAACTTCAAGCTAGTAAAACTGATTCCATTTTAATCATTAGCAGCTGATTTTTTAAAGCTTAAGTACCAAATAAAGCTATGTGATTGATACTACGAAAAAATAAAAGCCTACTATAGAATTCAATTAAAAAAATTATAGCCACTTTGGCCAAACTTGTGCAACTTCTGTAAATACTAAAATAGACATTATTCCAATCGAAACCACAAAAGTAGTCAGGTACCACATTTTCATAATAAAATACATTCCTTCCGCTTGCCTTGTCCAAAATGAACGAAGGTTAAAAAACTGTACAGTTAAAGCAATTGAGGAATCTCTATAAAAGAGGAAGATTTACAACATGAGGGCAATAAAGAGGAGTTAGCAGGAGTCAATTTCTGGGTAACGTAAATACCACAGGATTCACTAAGTAAAGCACTTTACGGTGGATCACTAGGAAAGATCTTCTTCTGATATCATCTCAAAATCTTCATCGCTATCTAAATCTTCATCTCCCCTATCCCTTCTGCGATTTGTTGATCCTTGCGTAGAAGGCACTAATCCACCCATATTACCCATTCCACGAGCCATCGCTGCCACAGCACCAGTACGCACAAGAAGTTCTCCCAAAAGATTTCCCATTCGACCAGCCATCTCACTGCCTAACCCACTGCGGTCCTCCTGCGGTACCCTTTCCAGAGACAATCCTTCAGTAAAATTCTTAATCTCTTCCTCTTCTGAGCTCTCACCGCCTTCAAAGTGCATGTTTTCGAATTTAATACCGGAATCATCGTCTGCGCTGGATCTCCTGCTTCCCTGTTCCTTCTCAACACTTTGCCTCCTGTCCTTTTGTGAGCTTGGAACAGGATTCCTCTTGCGCAAATGTTCTGAGTTGATTACACCATCAACCTCATAAGGTGATAATTCAAATTCCTCAGGAGCATCAAGGCTTCCTTCGAGGCTTTCCTGATCATGTGATGGCATTTTGGAAACATCCAAATCGAGATCAAAATAGGATACATGAGAAGATGAATCTGCAAAATAATTATAGAACATACACTAAAGCATTGCTCAAAATTTCAGTAAAATCAAAATATCTATCAGAGGCTTCCAACGGTTTTCTGCTTAAGACACCAAAATTATGATTTATGACTAAATTCTAAACCTGGAATATTGTACTGGCTGTAACATACAAAATATACATCATTGAGGTTTTCATTATCACATGTGTTTAAAGGTAGAGTTTCTAAAACACTTTGCAAATACTTTCTAGCTGTCATGATTACTCTACTAATTAATTCAGATAAAATATTTTTCAGTTTATGAAAACATTCCTAGTTCTTAAATTACTGCATAAATGTTTTGCATTATAAATAACTGACTAACTGGAAAAATATCTCAGCCATACTAAAGTAAAACTTTTGCAACAATTAACATTTCAATAAAAGATCATAGAGCAATCAAAAAGGCCTTGATGAGATTATTAGCTACTTACATGAAAGAAATGGAATGGTGGAATAGAAAAAATACACAACAAACTCTATGATCATAAATTATGCATTCATGTTCTGAAGAAGTCAAAAGCACCAATGTAAAGTAATTAAATGTATCCTATACTGCAACCTTACAACAAAAAAGGAACACTTTCCCCTTCCATGGACGGCAGAAGATTTGTACAATGTAGTTTGTTTCACAGATATGTAATTGTCTGATGTTATTTTTATGTTAAAACCCTACAATACAAGCAATACAAGAAATTTAGAATTTTATACATAAAAATATTAAGAAAGTTACAAAACAATTGGAAATATTATAAGGTATCCTTGAGCTAATGAGTAAAATTTCTTTACTTTTTAACAACTTCAAATATTCTACATTGCCCGGCCTTACTATCTATTACGATAGTTTTTAAGATGGTAACTGCACTGATTTTTTGTATATGACTCAATTGCAACAATTACTCACAAAACAATAAAGACCCAATCTTACAGGACACACCTCTCATATTTGAGTAAACCATAGATCCTAACCCGTCCATCATTCTTTAACTATATACCTATTTTTCAGTCTCAGACATAATTTGGCTATTATTTTCCAAAAATTTCACTCCTTTTGATTCATCAGGTTATATTTATTTGGCAACCTAGCAGCCTTGCATTATTTCAACAGAGCATTGTGACACACATTTCCCTAGTGACCTCATTTTCCATTATTTTGCACACTTTCACAACTCCTTTCTTTTCCATACATATTCTCTGCTTGAAATTATTGTAAACATACTCAGCATTTTCTACATCAATAAATATTTCAGAGCTGACATTATTTACAAACAAGTGTATACTTATTACACCAACCATACATAAAATATTTAATCTGAAATCCTCATCTTAATAGAATGTGACTCATTCACCATATGAACTAGTGTATAAGTTGACCTTTTCAGACAAAATTTAGATAACATGTGTAAACATGACCTGCACATGAGATAGGTATGTATAGTAAGCTTATCTGGTCACCAGTAATGATGATTAGCCATTGAAACTAGTCATGCAATGGAAATAAATTTATAGAAGAAATGCAAAAATTTTTCAAATTTGTATTGACATCATACCCTGTAGATTCTGTGGGTGAGTAAAGCTTCATTACAATCTCTTTTACAATTTTCATCGCTTGATATACTGAAACAATCAAGGACAGAAAATATACACAGCTTGCCAATTAGCATAATTTGAAAAGGGCAGAAAATTAACTAATGTGCTTAAAATTTCTGTAAAATCTTTGGGGGTGAACTTATACAAAAGTGTAGTTGGTACTTTCACAATGACCATCTATTCAAAGAATTCCATAATCACAAACAATGAATTAAGATTAAATTGTGTAATGTATCTTACATAGTCTGCAAACAAAACGGTCAATTTTAAAATAAAAGTGTAGCATGTAGAGCTAGGAAAATCGATATTCTGCTGGGATGTTTCCAGAAGAGAAGTTCCATATTAATTGCTTCAGAAAATATGAGTTCCACAAAAAGTATTGACATTATTATAACTTTTATCTACTTTTCAAGGCATGGATTTTTTTAAATAAAAGGAAGCCAAGGAAACATTACCAATATCAAGCAGACTTTGAATGCTTATTTGCCACGCTCTAAATACTTGCATTAAACACCTTTAAATTGCAATTACATATCTACGATGATGTGGTTGCAGTTTTTGGCCGTCCTTCCTGTGGGTCATCTTCGAGGGATGTGCGACCATGTTTAAATTCAGCTGCCCACTTTTTAACAGTTAACGTTTAAGGAGCAGAGTCCCCATACACTTTTGTCACCTTCAGATGAATTTCCTTAGAGGTTAATCCATCCAAAATGAAGAATTATATGACCGCACGATATTCAAGTTTATCCATTTTAACAAAAAACACAAAAAACGTCTACTGCAACAATACGTGTAAACAAACTACTTGAGAGAACAAGTTGAAACTTGTCTTATGAACTAATGACACGTGCACCTAGGCAGGGATCATAAATTTTTGCTGAATGGAACGCCATCTCTGTGTCAGACCGAGAAATTTTCACCTTACCCTCATATAGTCATGAACAGGTATTGCAAAAAGGATAAGTTTTGAAGAATTGAAATATTACATTTACAACTGACTGTCCAACTCATAATTAATAATAATTGATGAATCTAGCCATCGTATCCAGAGGGTTCATTTGTACATATAATGGTAGTAAAATGATAACGTGTTGAATAATGTCTTGTGGACATGATAAAAACAAAGCTCTATTACAAAGGCATCTTCACTTAACTTGGCTTAAAACATTTCAAAAAATGCCATTCTTAAGACTACATTTATTATTAGTTTGATGCCATGTTTGAGCATGTATCTCCAATTCTCCAATCCCAGAAAAGTTTTCACATCATCAGGAGTCCAAAAACTAGATTAATGTTTCTCTTTTTAAATAAATCACATGTATACAAAAAGAAAATTGATCTGAAGGATCATCAATCAGCAGGAAGATTTTATTTCTATCTTTGTCATAGACTTTGTATAAAATGTTTCAGGCGTATCTCATAGGTTTTGAACTCAAAATATAAATAAAAGATTCAAATTCAACAATTACCCACATACTGGCCAAAACCATTAATTAAATTCCTTAACCCATTGATTTGTTCTAATACTGTCCTTGTATTTTATATCTTTTACAAATCCAGAATAGGAATAGCAAGGACGTAGAACATACCCTTTGATTAAAAATCTATCACAACAGTTTCTAGGAAGATCATGATGCAACAAACTCACTTATTTGATTATCAGAAATATGTCTGCAGTTCCGATGCCTATCTTGGCAAAATATCAATTTCTTCATAAACAATTGCACCATCCAATTAATAATAAAAGCAGTTTGAAAGCTATAGGGTATAAAACATTACACTCTCAACAGATTTTTACATATAAGGAAACTTATAAGGAAACAGCCTTTTCCTTATCTTTTATCTGTCTAAATGAATAGTAACCATACATTGAAATTAGTTTTGTACTAAAAGTAAAGATTTGATTCGATAATGAACAAATGGGAACAAATTTTAAAGTAATTTGCCAAATTATAATGGTCAAAGTTAAATTTTAATATAAATTAATTTGATAGAATATTGTGCAATTAATATTAGTTCCTTTAACAAGCCTTATGGATGCAATAAAAATAGTAAAATTATGAACGAGCAAATATATACCTCCATTGACTGTGTGGTTGTTGTCATTTTCAGGCAATAAGGCTTCCAAACCTTCATCGATACCTCCTTCTGCACTTGACTCACTCAAATCTGTTGCTTGGCTTAAGACAGCCAAGGTTTCCTTGCTCGGTTCAAGAAGATACTCTTCTACCTCACTGTCATTCCCGCCTTTTCAAGGAAAACAATGAATTAAATTCTATAAGGCAATAGTGAGCAGTAACTTACACAAGATTAGTAAAAGAAAATACAAACCACTTCCTGTTGGTACTAAGTACTGGTGGATAGTGGTAACCCGCTGGACAAATGAAGAGGGTAGGAGATGAATTGCTATTCCAGGGCCAACTAATATGACCATTGAAACAATGTAGGCCATTAATAAACCAGGAATTGCTTGTCCCAACGCTGCCAAGCATACAAAGAAGACAAACATCCATATGCAGAACTGTAAAGGTAAGAGCACTTGGTTTAAAAAACAGCTCCAATTTCATTTATTCATTAAATCATCCTTACAAGTAAATACGGCAAATTAGATAGGATTTAAAAACTAATTAAATTTTAACGAAGAACTAACAATCAACAAAACAGAAATGAGAGGTTTGTGAACGGAAATGGTTTCATAATTTCACTATTATGTCAATCACGTTAGGTTAATACTACTACTACTACTTTTTGTTAAAAAACAAGGCTAGTATAATCGATTTAATTTGAAGACTTAGACTTCAATTTAATGAAATACTGAAATCTCATCCACCTTACAAAGATTATTTTGCGAAAAAATACCAGTAATGGACTAGGGTTATACCAGGTAGTATAAACTGATATAAAATTTAATTCACGTTCAATAAGATACGTTCTTATTTGCCTAACGTTTAAGAACAAAGATTTACGTACCAATCCAGGATAGTCCTTCCGAAAATTTACCAGCCATGAGTAGAAATTAACGAAATAGGCACGCATCTGCACATAATATCGACCATATTCTGTCACTGATTGAGCACTGCAATATTACATAAATAACGATAGACAATAAACATCTAAAGAAACAAAAAGATTTGCTACCCAAAATAATGTTTACCCACCTGCAGTGTTGGTTGTACCATTCTCCTATTCTAGCGACTGCTGTCCAACGTACTTTTAAGTATGGAAATAGATATTCATTCCAAAAATCGTAAAATAAAACTGGCCACAAAATCAGCGAAAGTAGGAAATAAAATTTTCGCTCCAAACTAAAAATTGTCCTATGAAAAGTGAAAATGAATTAATACAAGGTAATTGATAAATTAAGGATTGATTTTAATGCATAGAGAATGGGTTTCTTACTTACCAGAAAAGCAAATTGACAAATAATACGCACGTTGCACTAACGAAAGGATTTTCCCATATCAAAACATTTTCAATTATGATGGCATATTGATCTAATCGACACGATTTATTTTCATTGTCTTTTAACAAACATTGGTTCTCTCCCTGACGTTTCTTCCACGGCCAAAATCGCCATAAGGTATCTCTCCAAGTGGACATATTCCTTTCTATAATTAGTCAATAGTGGAGATTTTCACCACACCTTTTCCTTACAATGAAGCCTTAATTGAAAGACAATACCATGCAACGACAAAATTTGCTGACAACACCCACAGACTACACTGCAGGAAAAACAATTCAGATCAGCTTTGTCCAGTCCTCGGCGTATGTTACTTTCACCGTCCTTCACATTTCACGCGTTTTCATCGATAAACAGATGACCAGAAAATATGACACAAGATTTGCGCACCTAGTTACGAAATGTGCTGCTTTCAGCGGGAACCCCTACGACGAACTACTGCTTCTTCGTGATAGTGCTCATCTACTGTGCATGCGCAACTTATTTACGTTTTGGTCAGCACTCAGTGCGCAACGGAATGAAGTATATCCTTGAACATCATAGATGAAATTTTTCAACATGGAACATCTGAGACTTTGCGCAAGGCGAACATTTTTCTTATTTCGATTAGTGACCGAATTTCGATTTAGATTAATACCAAGTTTCAATGAATGACATATTTACGTCGTCAGCTATGAGTAGAAAATGTTTTTGCGACGAAACCCAAAATAACTTGAGTGAATGACCGGAAGCTTTGGCGAATTCTCAAAATCATTTCTTGCGAAATATCCGGGTTAATGTATGAATCAACAAACAAAAATACTGCAAAAAATTATTTGCCATTGTATTACGGTTGTATTTTTGATAAATAAAATGAAACTATTTTGAGACCAGCCTGTCATGTGCCATCATGTGATGTGCCTGTAATGCGTAGATACGATTAGCATTAGTCCGAAGTCATTCTTAAATACCATACATGTGACTAACTTAATACTCGTCCTGGCCTGTTTTCACGGATGATTAGATTATTATTTTCACATTTTCATCAAAGCAAGAGTTTTGGATCACGTTGGTCACAGTATGAGAAGTAGTCAAAGCGAAATTGTTTCGATAATTTTAATTACCAAATTGAGGAATGTAGTTGATCGTCTTCGGTTCCTGTTCAGTTTGTTTGATAACTCATTATCAGTTTATTCCAACGAACTTGTTCTGGGCATATTTTGAAGAAGCAGCTCTTATATACCATGTAAGAGAGGTATAATAAAATAAATAAATAAATTTTCCTTAGATCTACTGTAGAATTAAAACTTATTTTTCTATAATCCTGAAATTCTCAAGCTAAAACGAATACAAGTACGAAGAAAGCCTTTTGCCCTGAACAGATGAAGTATTTTTTCCAATAATTAATGATAAGAAGCTTCGCGCCTGTAAATGTTTCCTGCGCTTCAAAATCTTCGACTGTTGTTTCCATTGTTGCGGTATTTGGATAAAACCAAAACCGTCAGTGGTGGTTTAAGCAACCCGAATAAATTTTACCGAATCAAGCTAAATAATCATCGTAACATTTTCTGTTGCATAGCAAGGAACAGAAAGATGGGTGACGAAAGGTCATACCACAATCCTTATGATGATTATGATCCTGAGAGAGCTTTAGAATTTGTGAATCCTCAAGAAAGTCCTCATGATATCCCTAAGGTATGCCGTTTATTTGCCTTTGTACGTTTAAGTGTCATTTATATTGACAGAAACGCAAAAACGCCTTATTTCCCTCTATTGCAGTTAAAAACAGGATTTAAAGAAAAACTGATAGCTGCTGTTGACAATCTACTTGGTAAATTGGAACCTGGAATAACTGCCGATGGTAGAGATGTTTCTATATACACCGGTACCACTGGTTTCGCCCTTTTGTTTTTCATGTTGAGTAAAAAGCGTCAAGATTCTTCATTCCTGGATGTAAGTTATTCATTTGCTATAAGCATTCAATGTTATGAATCAGCTGATGTATTTTTCATTTGAATAGATATATTTATTTGTAATTTCGGAAAGCTGTTTCTTTATCATTCCATATTACTTTAAAGAAGTATGAACTACAATTTTTTAGATTATGTTAGATTAGTTTCAGTCCAATTCTTAATTGAATATTTTTGCTATCATAGAATTGCCGAAACTTTATAATTCTTTTTATGTTTAAAGCGCGCTGCCAGATTGATCGATGGATCTCTTGCAAAGTTAAGAAATCGTGATGTAACCTTCATTATTGGAGATGCCGGGCCCCTAGCATTAGGAGCCGTCATTCATCATCTTCGCGGAAACCATTCCATGTCTTCGCAACTAGTGGAAAGGTTAAGTTCAACGAGATCGTATCAATCTCTTCCAAGCAGCCCAAATATTATTTCTTTGACATTATCAAAAAGCGATCGTTAATTAGCGTCTTATTTCAGGTTGAAGGCTCTTTCATCTGAAGTTGTCGACTTGAATTCAGACCTTCCAGATGAAGCGCTTTATGGTAGAGTTGGATACCTTTATGCATTACTGTACCTAAACCAAAACTTGGCTCCGAATACTATCGAGGACAGTCTTATACGTCAGGTAAACATGTTTTCCTTTCTTTCCCAGGTTTATCAGCTATAACAAGTCCCCTATCTAAATAACAGTCTGAAATTCGCTGTTTACGCTGACTTTTGGAATAGATTAACTTTAAATTTTTTATTTCCATCCATTAAAAATTATGTGACTGTACAATTTTTGGAAAAATAACAGACTTCATGGTAGGATTTGACTGAAGGTGATGAACTTAAATACTCGGTGCTAATGATGTCAATTTATTGCATTCATTTTTTGTAATATGTCGAGGGAAGTGACACCTGAATAGTCTGTTTGTTAATGTGTTCATCTTGGGTAAAGGGTTGATTCTCATTCTACATATGCCACCTACCTTCGTTGTAAATCTACAGCTTACAGGCTTTGTGTGTTGGATTAAAATGTAGTTTAGGGATGAAAGTGTTAAATAAGTAATAAAATGTGTGAAAATTAGCGAATAAGTTTTTCTTGGGTCCATAAAAGCTGTGTACATTCTTATTATTAAGATTATTGAATTGAAATTTTGCATGGAAGTTACATTGAATCAAAAGTCAGCTGTTTTTAATTTTTGTTAAAAAATCGAATGATCTGTGGTAGAGACTCTGCAATCTCTGAAATTTGCAGGTGTTCAATAACATTTAAAGGATTTTAAAACTAATTGCAACAAAAATTGTAGTATGGTAATGCTCACTTCTAATGTAATTGAATTTATTTTCATTGGTAAAGATGCTATGCCAACTAATATATACATACAAGGGTTAAATGAAAGATGGAGTTATTAGTCCCAATTTTGCCCAATTAAGACGTGTATGTAAGTACATTCACTTGTTAATGTGGTGAAGTAGTGTCAGATGTTGTATATAACATTAGCCACTACGGTTTAACATAAGGAAGAATGTATTGGTTTTATACAACTTTCTGATGATGAATATTAGCTGCATTCCTCCAAAGTTTTCTACCTCCTTCATACTTGAGAGCTTAATAAGAAAAATTTTTAGTTAACCATTAGAGAAACATTACAGAATAGGTGATCTTGCTCTACAAGGTTATTATTAAGAATTGCATGGCAATGTAGCTTTCTAATGCCATAGTGAAGAAATCTCCCATCATTAAACCTTAGTAAGAAAGTATATTCAAAACTTTTTGTGTGAATGGAAGGGTGGGATTCTGGAATGTGTTAATAAGTAGAATAAATAGAGTGCCGCTGGTGGCAAAAATGTAACAAAGGGTCACACAATCTGAAAACCACCAAAAACCGGGAGGGTCAAACCTTATGAGTGTTTCACATTCAAGGAGTGCATCCTCAGAGGTGAGAAAAGTGACTGACAAAGAACAGCACATGCTGTAGAGGCAGTTACAAAACAGAAAAGAATCAACCAGCGGAGTCCAATAAACAATACAATCTTTTATCAAAATCCAAATTAGAATTAATGATAGAATATCGATTTTTATAAATATATTAGTTCTCCCAAGCATTAAAACTGTAATTTATGTTGTGTAATAACTCTAAGTCTTCTAATGAAATATTATGAGCTTGCTCTTGCATATGATTAGCTACACTGGAATTAGAGTATCTGCCAGCTTAAAAATGAGCTAGATGTTCATTAAATCTAATTAATTGTTCAATAAATCTGGAATGTGTTGAAGGTCTATTTGAGATTTTAAATGACTGATTCCTTTTTCAAGTGTAAAATTTTCTCAGAAAGATCAATATTAAAATGATAAGATTAATGGATGAATATTAATCGATAAACAATTATAACTTCAATGTAGTGAAATTTTTTGCTGTCTTACTTTCATAGAAAATTATACTATGGATTATTTTTGGAAAAATTATGATCATTTGTAAAAAAATTCTTTCCTATTTTTATTAGGTCATTGCAGCAGTTCTTGCATCAGGTAAAGCTCTTGCCAAATCTGAGCGTCGAAAGGTTCCACTCATGTATGTTTGGCATGGATCTTACTACTTAGGAGCTGCTCATGGAATTGTTGGCATTCTCTACACCCTACTATTAGTAAGGAAAGTTTATCTCTCTCAAGTTTTTGTATTTACTGTTTCTCCAGTTGATTTTGTTGGAAATAAAACCAAGGCAAGATCAAACATTTGTTTCCCTCCCCCCTACCACTTCCTGTTCACACTGTCCATTGTTTCCTATGTAAATCTCACAGTTTCAAATTTATTGTGGCTTGAAATGACTATTAGTGGTGAAAACTAGTTGCCATAGTAATTTATATTGTGAAATGTATATGTTAAATTCAATCTTGTTGCTCTCTTATCAGCATCTTCTTTCTATGCTAAAATATATCCTAATAAATTACCCTGTGCCATAGCTAATCACTAAATTTCTCAGCTGAGTTCAATATTGTCAATATATCATTTTCCAAGTCCATATCATTCCATTGAAAATGTAGAAATATACCATCATATCAGTATGGTAGTGAAATTTGTCTATTCCTTACTTAGAATTTTATGGAATGCACCCATATTAGATCAAAATCCTTATTTTCATTAGAATTATTCTATTTCTGCATTGTCGTCATAATTAACAAAATATTATTATTCTTACATTATAAAAGAAAGGCTATCAATTTAAGGTGATCAAAAGAATTTCCTTAAAATTTATGTACACAAAACCTTTATCTTATCAGTCTATACTAAGATTTTCATTAAAGATAACTTTTTAGAATTCTTTGGTAACTTAAGGAATTTATTTTAAGAGAAGTTAATTTTAGTTCAATTTACAGTCTAATTTAAAATGTAATTCAATTTACTAACAGAACTACGGACCTTGTTGTACAAAGTTAAGCTGCTATTGAGTAGCTCAACTAAATTTAAATTTTATTCAAAATTAAATTCTTCCTCAAAATCCAAAATTACTGTAGAAATGAAAGAATGGAACCTTGTATAAAGCTTTTCTAAATATGTGGTGGATATATTTGCTTAAAATATATTTGTATTAATTATTATAATGGGAGTTAACTTTTTGTAGTTCTAATCAAAATCTTTAAATTTTAGGCAAAGGATCATCTGACTGATTCTGAGCTAACAGAATATATTCGTCCAACTCTTGATTTTCTTCTATCTACTTCATATCCGGGAGGGAATCTCCCATCCTCAATGGGTAGTGGAAGAGATCGGCTGGTACATTGGTGCCATGGTGCTCCGGGAGCTGTTCATCTCTACTGTCTTGCTTATGAGGTTTGTCACCTTCTATCTATTAATTTTGATCGAGGCATGCGTTTTTCTGCAGATTCCCCAAAGTTGAGGCCCCTCCAGTTACTTGACTCAAACAACTACTACTTGGATTAATAATTGTTTCAATTTTATATTTCTGATCACCATTATTTGTTTTCTCTTTCTCTTGCGGTCAATTACATGTTATATCAACTTATGTATCTTTTCCTATTTTCTTTATTAATATAATCATGACATTCTTTCCAAGGTGATCATATTAGCAAAAAGCTCTTCTTCCTTCTCAGGTGATGTTTTATTCAGCTAACTTACTTTATTATCTTTTTCATTCAGTTTTCTGCTCTCTCATATTCTTTGTCTCTCGTAGCAGTGTAAACAATAACTTGATATTGCTTGATTACTTCTGCATTCTTCATGTTCATATCTTGCAACTTCTGGTACTGGGGATGTTTTATTTGTGTTTATCTGATGACAGCAAGGCATAATTTTATTCTTAGCATTTCACTACCCTCCTCCTTAGGTCTTTTTCTGTTTCATTCAATAGTCCTGTGCCCTTCCAATGGAAGGTTGCTTTATATATATGGTGATTACCCAATATCTTTTGGTAGCTTGCTCTAAAATTAGGATGGGTATCAAAGGATGATGTTTATTTTAGCAATGAAACCTGGCTTAAATGAGAAATGATATGTATTATTAAAGTTTTAGGTTTGTAATTTCGCTTGTGATTTAATTCATTATGAACTTGAATTTTGGAAGTAAATCAAACATAGCTAATTATGCTACTGCAGATAAAGACTTTAACCTCCTAATTGGTGACATGTAAATGGAAAGGGAAGTTAGGCAATTGATTATTTGTATTGTTTTTAGGTCTTTGGTGATCAGCGATATTTGGATGCAGCTAAGAAATGTGGTGATGTTGTATGGCAGAGAGGATTGTTGAGAAAAGGGTATGGGATATGCCATGGTGTTGCTGGCAATGCTTACACCTTCCTAGCTTTACATCAGACCCTGAATAGGAGTCAAGCTAAGGGTCTAGGAGAAGCCAAGGTTTGTTTTGTCTTTATAATTGACCTACAACCTACTAAAGGAGCACTTAAAAATAACAAGGGAATCATTTTTATTTCTGATTAATATTTTATGCAATGACCATTGTATAATATTGATTAAAACATTGTCATATTTGTCAAGTAGTTAATTGTGTAAACATGGGATATTTATCATTTATTGGGACATTTATTGTCAGGATACCAACACAACAACAAACATAGGATTATTAGGACAACATTTCAACTATTTTATGTTCCGAGGATGAAACTGAAGTAGACTTTGGACTAAGAAAAGATTAACCTAAAAAATCCATGGTTTAATGGTTCATAAAGGACTAACATCTAGCCAAGTGGCATTTGAAGTACTAGATAACATGTGGTCAACATGAAAATTCCTACCCCACTTTATTCGCTTTTCTTGAACATAATGGATCCATTACCTATTGATATAGATAGTTTCTTAATTTTTTCACAATACCGGGTTGTTAGACTTTGAGAAAAGCTCCTAGTAGCCGTTGTTTGCAAGCAAACTAACCATTGAAGAAATCCAACCAGCAGGGGTTAGGGTTCTCAGTGGTTGTGCTTTGCAAGTCTGAATAACTTTTGGAGAAGAATAACTGACAGTTATTCTTCACTCCCAAAGTTGCCGAAATACATATTGAGAACAATACTTGCAAGGGCAAACACTGAGAACCCCAACCCCTGCTGATTGGAATTCTTCAACGGTTAGTTTGCTTGCAAACAACGGCTATTAGGAGCTTTTCTCAAAGTCTAATGTCTTACCGCAGCTGTGTTCCTTTTCCTGATAGATTAAATACTGGGTTGGTTTGGTTATCATGGCCCCAACCATTAACCTGGACCACTTTCACCATAGATCAATGAGCTACCAACTAACTGAGTGCCAAGTATAATTGATAATCATTACTGAATTACACCATTACCTTTGTAATTTAGGTATCAAGTGAATTTTTTGTCTCAGCATTCATATTCATTCATCAAATATTTCATGGAGGTTTCACTCTGTGGAATACCTTTAAACCTTACTAAATCAAGATATTTTGATGTCAAATGTGTTTTATTTCCCTAAAGTATGCAAAAAGGAATTAAATGAGTATAATTATCTATATCTCTTTCAAGATGACACAAATTGAAGTTTTTAAAGCTCTATTTGAAAATGTATGGTTTTGCAAGTCAAAATTATTGTATGAGGTATCACTACTAACAGTTTTATTTTTTTACCAGTGATCAATATTTTCCTGTCCCAAAAGATCATCGGCATATTAGTAAATTTCAACTAAGTGTTTATTTGTACTCATTTCTAACTTCTTACTTTGGTATTTTCAGGATGTGTTGAACCTCTATAGGGCATGTAGATTTGCTGAATGGTGCACCACATTCAACCAGCACCAGGAAAGAACACCTGATCGTCCGTACTCACTTTTTGAAGGTATTAATGATACTTTTTCTGCTGCTTTGAGTTAATATATTCTTCTGAGTTGTTATTCATTATTTATATCTTAGTTCATATTTTACACCAAAAGACAACTATCCATTTTCAGCTGTAGAATTATATACCAAACTGATGTAGATTATAGGTATCCCATCTTTATTTATGATAAATGAAGCAATGAAAGGAAGATTCCTTTTCATTTTAAGACATTAAGCTCTTTTTTAAATATTAAAGAGCCATGTAACCTTTCCATGTTGATTTTCAGTGCACAAGATATAGAAAGTTATCATATCTTATTTAAAATGCTATCTGTTTTAGCAGTTTTCAGTTGGTCCCCTGAAAAATATCTTCAGCAGGTTTTATTTTATTTAGTGTAACAGGAACAAGTTAGAGGTCATACTATAGTCTAAGTTAGTGTACTTGAACAAAATAGAAGAAAGAAGTGTACTTTTTCTACAAATTTATTTGCACATGACCGGCTTCAACTAATAATTGCCAACCAGACGATGGCGATTATTCATTGAAACTGGTCATGTGAAAATAAACTTGTGGAAAAAGTACACTCCATTCTTCCTTTTTTTGTGATGGAATTCCACAAAACTGTCTTCCTCTGTGGAAAATAGAGTCAGTACATGTTTATGTCAAGATCTATTTAATAGAATAAGTATATTCAAGAACCAGCTTTCTTAACAAAATTGTATCATCAGGTTTCAATAGTATAGCTTTAACTAAAAATATTTTATTATGTATATTGGATTTAGTTTTGTGGTGCTAATGTTTCATAAGAATTTCTTAAAGCATTATCAGTGAGTGAAATATGAATTAGTTTTCTTATACTTTTCACACATATGATTGGATATATTTCTTTATTAAATTCACAGTTTAAGAACTAGTTATAAGCATTTGCAAGTGTAATACCGAACCAACGTAAATCAAGCAGTTAGATGTCATCTTTAATTATATGGTTATGCCACTTGTGTAAAAAGTAATTTATGGTCATCATTATACCAAAAAAACTTTTTTGAAATGAAGTGAAGGTCAGTAATGCAGCTGATTCTCCCCAAGTATAATTTTTAGAAAAACATCAAGAAGCACTGCTGATACCATTGGAGAAATTTACAGGTAACTTGAAAGATCAATTATCAAAAATACATCATTTTATTGTATAATTTCCATTATTTAAGGCATACATAGTCAATTTATCATTCATGATTAAGAGAACTTATGTTTTTAGTTTTAAAAAATCATGCATATATTTAGTTCATGCAGTTTAAACCTTTGCATTAATTGTAGCATTTTCATAGAGGTCACACAGTTAACAAATTTCTCAGTAGGAGTGGCCTGAAAGTCAAAATGACTTCTGATTTTATTAAGAATGAATATACATGCATTTGCTTTTCAAATCAATATAAGATCTTTCCTACTCAAGAATGATAACATATGCTTATTGATGAAAAATAAAAATGAAGGTTTCATTAATATGTGTAAGTTAAGAACTTTTTTTTCATTGAGGAAAAGGAAAATTATTGAAGCAAACTTTCATTGCGACTGGAAATGCACCTTTCCAGTTCAAAACTGAATGGATAGTTATTTTGAATTTGCAATTTCATTTATTTTATTCCAATATAAGCTCTATTTAGATGATAGTTTCATGCAGTGAACCCATGTAACACTGACTAGTTTAAAGTTCAAAAGTTGCCAAGTCTTTCAAGCCATTTTAACTCGATTTTTTTCAACCAATCTCCAATTCCTCCAAATTTAATGTGACTAAAGATAATAGTACTCCTCTGAAAAACAGGTGGTAATGGGATTTTAGAATTCTGAAGATATAGTAAACAAGATATCCTTATCTTAGGCCATCAAGCTCAGGAATATCAGTAAGTGCACATCTCAATCACTTATATTTGGTTTATATTTCCAAGTCACGTTCAATGATAAGTCTTTCACTTACAAAAAACCACTGGTACACTGTTGGTAAATTGCTTTTTAACCAGAATACACTGACTTCCATTAAGCATGGTGAATAATTTGAAAGTATATTGTTAAATGTATGTAGATGAATTAATTTGGTACACATATGTTATTGCTACAATGATACCAAATTTTTAATGACTGCAAACAAAAGGTTTTAGGTGCATATTCTTAGCAGCTAGGAAGTACGAAAAATGCAGTGATGCTTACAATGATGAATTGTAGATGTAATTGTACAACAGTTAAGAGGACAGATTTAAAAATAAGTGATTAAAATTCTTTTTAAGATTCAGAGGAAAGCATTAAAAATACACTGCTATAGTGTTCATTGAATGGTTCTCTCACCAAATATAATGGAATATGCTCTTTTTATTACAAAAATAATTTTGTACTCAAATACTTTTACATCATTTTTGTTATGCCCTTGCTGCAAAAACAAACTTCAAATTGATTATTCTTTTTGTACATCAGCTTAAGTTCATTATAACTTAGTAGTCTTCAATGAAATCATACACAGACTTGGCTAATTTTGGCAAAGAGCAATTTTGTCCAAAAAAATTTTGAAAATTATAAGCACAAAAAGCCATTCCTTCTTTAAGACACTAATGAAGTTCATTCAGATGTAGCACCATCTACACATTCTGTATTGTCATTAATTACGATTCCCACTGGGGTATTCCAGTTACTCAAAACTACTGTTGTCTAATGATGTTAAAATCATGGATTATTACTAATAGCGTTTGCTATACATTTCACTATATCAGAAGCACTGATCTCTTGTCCAAAACTTCATGTTAACAAAAGTATGACCCAATTCAGAACTCTAGAGCCTCTTCTCCATTTCTCTTAACTTCAAATACTAACATTTACAATCAGTATAGCACGAAGGGTAAGAAAATCATGCTAAAAATTGTTTTTGCAGCATGGGATATCTCTAGATTCCATTTGATTCTGTCTTGATTACCGGTAGATAATTGATGAGATTAATATGTATATGCATACTGTCTAACAAAGGTTACATAAGAATTGCATTGACAACATTGTTTTGTTTTTAAGAAGTAAGCAAACAACTATTAACATTTAAAAATAAATTTCCTTTTAACTTTGACTATTCTCTTTTGGTTAACAGGCCTTGCTGGAACAATATACTTTATGAATGACTTGCAAGATCCAATGGAAGCACGCTTTCCAGCATTTGCCTTATAAGGGTATGTTTGCAAAGAAACAATAACTCATTACATAAACTCTTTTCATTCTTTCAGGCAAAAACCCACACTCACTCACACATAATTTATATGACAGATTAACATTGTGACATATGATACCCATATTCTCTTCAAATTCATATTTAACTTCTATAGATTATTTACAAATGTGCTATGTGTAAAAATGCCTGTTGTCTTGTTACAAAAAAGGCAACAATAGTGATCAAGTTGTGAGCTCATGTACTCACTGACTGCAGTACAATACATTTAAGAGCTTTGAAAGAAAGGGAAATCTTAGGCACATCATGAATTACAGTACTAACTTGTGGCACTACTTGTTTGTTCCAACAGGCATCAGTAAGTTCATGGTGATATGTAAAAATACGTAAGTCTTTATCAATTTTTGAATAACATGGTCAAGATTATTAATTTCTATTTTACAACTAGGAAATTTGGTTTTTAAGTAAAGAAAAGATTTTTCAAAATCATCTGCTTCCTTTAGGTTTGTGAAATGTTTTGACAGATCTGATGATTTTTGCAGCTTTTGTTTCTAACTGGTGTAAAAATGTTTGATGAACTATGTACGTGAATTTGTATCTGAATTAAAACATGAATGTAAAAATTTACTTTGCAAATAAACATGACTTTATGGCAACATCATTGTTATGAAGAACAAATGGCCTAATGCATCCCAAGCTCTGACGTAATGACTGAACATGCAAATCTCACCTTCAGCCTCAATACCAATTACAAATTCAATAGACAATGCTACAAACTGTAATTTTTAGAGTTGATAACATGAGACCAGAAGCTGGTAAGAGCAAGTTTAAAATCAGCTCCTTTACTGTGATGCAATCTCAGTTTTCTACTAACAGTGGTCTCTATAACCAATGAGAGTGCCTACCTTAAAGCAAATCTTTTTTAGCAGGAGAAGGAACATGGATGTATGAAAAATTCTATGGCACGAAGTTCATTCCAACCCTGAGTACGTACCACTGACGAGAATTAAGAATGATGATGCACAATTCACAAAAAATATCGCCTTTCTTGAGGGTATCTTAAAAATTGTTAACGCTTCATCATTCAGCAACATGCACCATAATTGAGAATTCATTTTTGCTTCAGCAGCGACCCGAGAGAGAGAGAGAGGGATCAAACCCAATTTTTACCTCCTCTCTTCACAAGCCTTTATAGACACTTTTTTTGAATCAAGATTTTTCCATCAATTTCATTGTATAAATACAATATTATCTTACATAACAACAAAATGTTAGTATCTTTTTATCTTTTAGAAACAACTTCACTTAAAACACGCAAAGAAGGAGTTACGTCAAAAATTTGAGAAGGTACTCATTAATTCTGCACGTGCATTTGAAGGGGGCTGAACAGACGGATGGCCAGTTGCAGCAGAGAAAGGGGAGACTCTGTTTCCCCCTCACGCCACAACAATTCCCCCACAGGGCCCCTCCTATCACACACGCACCAGATTATCATCACAGCTCAGCAAGATTGGTGAGGCTAACCACCAACCTATCACCCATCTCCACAATGGGTTTATGCCTCTGCTTCACCTGTCCGAGAAGTGAGAGAGGTGCAATAACGTCCTGCCTCATCCCTTCTTCCTTCATTTGACAACTCATTCACTCCCACACTCAGTTTTTTGCTGGCAGTAGAGTTCTTTGAGGGCTTTCAACTCATCGATGAGTGCCTTGTTTTGATTCTCCAAAACTGCCACCCTGTTCTCCAAACATTTGATGTATTCCTTCTTCTTGCGTCGACATTCTCTAGCAGCCTCCCTGAATGATAAATTCAATTGATGTATAAGACGTTAAAGAACCCACTAACAAAGAAATTTTCTCCTCACCCAATAAGAAATTGGAAGTTGGAAATAAATTTAGGATATAAAACATTTTAGATTAATTTTTTAAAAGTGGGATGGAAAATTGCATCAACACTACTGCCTGATGACTAAAGCCGTTCCTTAACAGCAGAAAAGTTCCTTGTGTTGACAATGTATATGCAACGAAACCAAGGCTCCTGGAGAGCCAAGGGAGTAACAGATTTGCCTTATGGAAAGCTGTCCTGCATTATATCCTCTGTGAGGGCCCAAAAGCAAACAATCTCAGTTGTTGAAGACATCCATAAAGAAAAATAACTTTAAAAAACCAAATATTTAGGCTTATGGAATGAAAACACCATATTAGATGCAAATTTTTGCAAATGCCTATAAGAAATTAACAATCTGGCTGGACGATTGTTGGTCTTCCATAGAAGTTAACTATTTATACTAAAATTAATTAGATTGAACTGTATTCTGCTTTCTACATGGAATTATACTCTCGAAAAAACATCACTGACAAACAGAAAATGTAAGAATTCAGGTTTATTGGATATGTTAACAACTTGGTTCAGGACTAAAGAAAACAATGCTACGTGACTATTGAATTCATTTTCTGCATTGGGATGAAACATATCTAAAACCTATTAGTAGCAGAGCAATGGAGGATGGACTTCTTTGTGATATCTTTGTTTTCTTCCTGCATGAATAGTACTTGCAATCAAGAGAGTCAAAAGGAAACCACTGAGATACATGAAGCAGGAAAGTAAGGAGGATGGCTATACAGATATCACATACGATTCTTGGTCTACCAAATGAGATGAACAATCTGCTTAGGTGAGTTGCAGAACAACTTTGGACAGGAAAAACCCACCTTATACGGGGTTAGCTGAGAATCTTAAGTTCTACTTTTATCATGTTTCAAGGAGCCAGGGCCAGAATAAAAGTGTGTATTAGGTGGAATAAATCATCTTAAATGAGAGGATTTTACCTGGGTTTAGATATATTTGGTTTCTATAAAATACGTCATACTTAAAATACATATCTTATCTTGAATTTCCAACAAGATAGTTTTACATCTATCAGTATATATGCTAAAATCCATGTAAAGGAAAATCAGCCCTTAGATAAAAGTTTCTTTGAATTATGCAGCATGAAAAATCAGTGCTTTGTAAAACTGTTGCAAAGGAATTACTGATGATATCTGAGTTAAAGTCAACTTTTCGACACAAAATTTTGATGAAAAAATTACCTGATCTTGACAAGATTCCTACATGAATTAAAAAAATAATTTAGAAGATAACAAGAGTCTATATATTGAAATGATCAAATACCTAAGCATACAGCTAGATACTATTTGTAGTCATGGAAGATAAACAAATGTAATTAAAGAAAAATTTGAAGTAAAGATTCAAGAAACAATGAACATATCATTAAATATAGTCTATTAACATATAAATGTCTGAAATACCAATTTCCAAATATTGTCTCTAACAAAAAGAAGTTGCAAATGACTAAAGATTGCACTAAATCACTACATGGACAATGCTTACCTCTGAAAATTTGATAAAGTTCACAGAAAATTCTCAAAGAAAGCTCATTATTCTTAGGAATCATAATATGGAGGCTTGTAAATGTATTTCAAACAAAACTGAAATAGCTACAATTTATTTTAGCAAAATGTTCCGACAACCCTTTACTATCATTGATAAATTCACAATGGTACCAAAAATATGTTAAATCTCAATTCCATTTGAACCTGAAGCTGCACAGGCAGGGAGGGAAACCCCAGGAAACAAACCAAGTTGGAAAATTGCGATTAAATCATACTAACCTGTTCTTCATGAGCCTGAGCTCTCGTTTTCTGGCTGCCTCTTCTGCAAGCTGTTGCGATGACTGGATATTAGAGCTGGCGTTGGTTGCGACGACTGTTCCGAGGGTACCAGACATCATACCAATGGAAGAGGATCCACCGCCGGCCACCAGTGGAGAGGATGAGCAGGAGGAGGAGGAGGGGGACGATAGGGAGGGGGAGGGGGGAGGAGAGGAGTAGGAGGAGGATGTGGTCGTCACCGTGCGCACGTGTGCATACCCCAATGGCTCCAGATCCCCTCCGACTCCTCCCCCACTTACTCCCCCCACTCCACCTCCACCCACACTTACTGTGGGAGACACGCAGGGGCACAAGGGGGGTTGGGTTGGGAAGGAGAGGAAGGGAAGGGGGACAGGAGCCCACTGCAGCAATCCGTCCACCCTCCTCCCATCCACAACTTCGCCCCTGGGCATTTGCAATGCCCAGGGGAGAAGGACCACACTCTTTCTTATTTTAACTACCTTCATTTATAATTTACTCATTTAAAACAAACTTCAACATATTCATGCTGGCAACTTAATCATCCTGATGATCAAGTGAGACAAACCACTGATGGCAAAAAGTGATCAAGAGTCACCAAAACTCCAAAAGTCATCAAATACCATTGTATATGGTAGTTTTGAAGTTTTGGTGACTCTTGATCTATCCTGATGATGCTCATCTAATTTGATTCTTTGACTTACCAGGTGAAATTAAGCAAAATTTGCTGAATTATCATTTAAAAATGACTTAGACAGAAATTTAATGATCATGGTTTAATTTATAAATGAATCTCTGAAAGTTTAAGCTCAATATGTTAAATGGAGGAGCATTAGACACAATTGGGCTCAAAAATCTCTACAGAATAACTATTCTAGGGTAAATTGATTGAGCATCTGCAAAATGTGACCCAATTTAGAGAATAGTTAAAATCATATTAAAAAAGGGACATGGGAACCTAAACACAGTTACTAGGATAGTATGTCACCTTAAAAATGTACATTTTGTGTAATAAAAAAGTTTGATGCACAATCCTCCAAAATGGTGAATTTCATAAGACATCAACTTCTAAATTTACAGTAATTTGGCAATATATATAGAAACTTGAGACTTAAATTCCAATTAATTACCTAACTATGAATGAGTAAACTTAATTGTTAATTTTCAACAATATTTTGACGATAGACAGTAAAAACATGAATCAAATCTTATTTAGAATCAAAAAAGACTGAAATATGTGGGAAAAAGCATGAGCCCCAAGAATATTTGGAGCATAGTGACATCAAACCTTTAATTTTTTTGCCTAATTCCTACTAAATAGATAGTGAATTTGAAGTCATGAGCATCAAAGTGCAACAGAAGATATCCAGTATAAGATTTTGAATGAAAACCAAGTTTGAGAACATTTTTCCAATTATAAAATTCAAAGACATAAATTTCCTATTGCAAAATATCAAAATTGTTTTGATGGAAAGAATAACATAGACATACCCAAATTAAAGAATGAATTAACCAGCATGAACATGTTAAATTTTTTCAATTTAGTGACTTCAAGAAATTTCAAGTTCTTTCAATAGTTTACTTATTATATTTCTGTTGATAATTGAATCATGAATAATTTTTAAATTCACTGCTTCACCAAAGTGATGAGGTTGCTAACTGTTCAAAATAGATCAGAAGTAGAAAGAGAACAACTTTGATAAGCAATTATCTACAAGGGTGGCCATCAACAGACTAACCTCAACTACAAAGGTTGGAGCAGATATTGCCAAGGATTCTAAAAGCATATTTTCATACTATAACATATATTCATGCTCTTTCCAACAATGTCAATTTTGCTTCCCAAAATTAAATTAACATTATCAAGGCAAAAAGAAATTTTTAACAAATAAGCCATTCTATTAATAAATACTGAGAAGCACGTACGTTCAATATAAACATTAAATAACCTACAATTGTGGGTTGTAGAAAACTTTTCTGTATATCCTTAATGACTTGTATAAAAAAGGGTATGAGATCCTACATGATTTTCATGATAGAATTACAGATAACACCAACAATTACAAAACCTACACAAAGAACAAGTACTTAATCATGATGCATAGAGAAGCTGAAGTCACTATGCAACATTTTTAATAACAAACCATTCCGCAGTAAACTGACAAAGAATGAGACATTCAGCTCAAATACACGAAAGAAAAGTTACAAGCAGGTGTAAAACGTTAAGCATAAATAATATTTACTGCAGTTGTACAATTAAAGCCATTGTGGTATGTTCTTGAAATGATACATTCTTTTAGGGATTAAATAATATTGTAGCCACCCTTGCCTTGTTTTATGGTAGAGTTGATGATAAAATCAATGCAGTAGAATCTCTTTTTGAAAGGAAAGGACAAATCTTTGAGCAGGGTTCTCTACAGTATACTTAAAAAATTCATTTAATTTTAGAATATAGGTTATCAAACAGCAAAATAGCATTGGGTCACACTGTTATTGTCTTCAAAAAGATGAGGGACTCACATGATAGAAAATTATCAAGACGTCATATTCGAAAATATAATTAATTACATTAGAAAATATAACTGCTTAAAAGTGGTGAATATTGCATAATGTATGTAATTGGTCATTTAATATTATATTACTTTACGTGTAAATTATAAATGTATCATATCACTAAACCATTACGAATCAGTGGTAAAACTCGGTAATTAAAATCAGCTTAAATATTTTTGCGATGAATATTAAACCCTCCTATTCTAAACCTAGGGATCAATCAATCAAATTACAGAAGGACTTGTGAAAATATCAGAGATTCTACTGCAGTCAAAAATTTAATATAACTTATAAGAGTTCCTCATCACTAAAGGTGAAAATTCAAGCAGTGAATGTGACATCTAAAGACAGTTATCCTAATCCTAAATGTACGGCAAAGAGAGCAGTATAGTAAAAGTTAAAAAAAATAATAACATAGTGTAGACACAACTGCAGCAACACAGGAGGGTTTTTGAAATAAAAATAAAATAATTTCCAGAGCATTCACGAAAATTTCATGCCAAAATGATTCCAAAATCGAATCTAAAATATCCAACTTTACTTTCTTCTGTTACTCTAGCAGGAGACTAGAGCAAACGTCTTAACTTGCCTCCATCCATGATTGCTGCTTCGAAAATTACTTCTTTCCCAATCAACTCACCAGGGACGAAGAACTGGCCATCTTGACCTTGTGCATACTGAACAATAGTACCACCAGCTGTGGTAGCATTGGTCATAGTAAGAGTATGCAAACCCTGGACTCCATCTCCTTGTCCACTAGGAGCTGCAGCTATCTGGATTGTACCAGCAGGAATCACTGTTGGAAAATATATATCATGAGAAAGCTTTGCATTTCTTACACAAATTCATCTCTTCAAGATACAAAACAGATTAAAGTAATAAAATAAAACAAATCAAAATCTGAGACAGCAAGTATCCACTTGAATTAGCTCATTTATTTGCTGGAAATTCATGAGGATTTCAATCATGTATCATTCATATAACATGATATATATTATTCATATAACATATATGAAAAAGCAGTAATATTCATGCAGTGACCACAAAAATAAAAACATATAAGTAATTATGAAGATAAGCAAAAAAATAAACTCCAAATCACTCTGGCCTGAAAAACACATGCTAGATATAGAGCATCCTTCTCAACTTTTGTCTGAGCTTGGGCATCTATTAGCTGAGTTTTCCCATTTTGAGTTACACATAACGCAAACTATCACTGTAAAGAATTTAATTAATAGATTTGAACACAATAATTAGGTTGCAAATAGTCTGCACCTGACAGAATTAAAGATGGAAGGTACTACTTCAGATCTTTTTCGTGCAAACAGGACCAAGTAATTCAAGTTTCATGGAATATGTGTGGTTAGATTAAATCAAACTTATTAGTCATGTTGATATGTGCTCAAAGAAATTACAAAATTTATGAGTTTCATGACCAAAGAAAACTACATAGCAAAAAGAATACACAACATTTAAATCTTAAGATCAGAACCTAAAAATAAAAAAAGAGCTTGCTTGCAAGAGCTTTAGAATTATGCTCAAAACATTTACCCACCAAAGATACATGAATGAAAAGCTCCCTGAATAAAATGATAAAGAGTATAAATTTAGAATATGCAACTGCAGATTTCTTTGTCAATGTATGAACCCTTAACCCTTTAAGACTATAAGTTAAACCTTAAATATACCATCAAAAACAATAATCCTTTTTAAATCCTCAATTTACCCCAAAGACAAAAAGATTCTCTATTAATTGCAAGTTGATATTTTAAAATTTGGCATGAATCATTAGATCATGATTTTTTGAAAGCCAACATTAGTTGTATCATTACATTAAAAGATCTTTCTCAAAAGTAAATCAATTGCCATATATTAAAGTATACAACTATTAACCTTAACTAGCACGACTGGTATCATATGCATCAATTTCATAATTTTTGCTCGACTCGAAAATTTCGAATTTTGCTTTTGCTCGATCTTTATAATCTAAGTATTCAAGATATACTTATATACAAAAGAATGAGAAAACATTAGCTGAAGATAAAAGAGAAACAACTCTTCAAGTAAATACTTTAGAGGGTGGATTAATGAAGACATAGGTATAGGTTCAGCAGAGAAGAGTTAGATGACAGATGATTTACCAGATTTATTAATACAATAATCGCAAGTATGAGATCTGTTGCTACAGAATAAAATAGTCTTATATGTACAACTTACATCATGAATCAGAAGAAACCTTAATTTAGTAATCTAGAAACACACTATCAAAACTACAGTACATACAGTCAAGATAAAATTTCTTAATAATGGTTTAAAATCAACGAAAAACATTTACCTGCTATTTCTCCCCCCCCCAGATCATTTAATATTTTTCTATAGGAAGGCCTTCTCGTCAGAATATCTCTCCTCTTTTTTGTAGATTCATCATCATTTGATAAACTTTCATCACTACCTGGGTCTACAACCTGAAATTCACGTTAAAGGCCATTAAAAATTAACATAATTTTAATCAATCTTTTGAACAATAAAATATACATGCCCACCAGTGTTAGAGCTTAGAACAATATGTCAACCACCCTAATCTATCAGTTGCTAGAATCAGCAAGTCAAAATCAATTAATTTCACAGAGACAATATTGTGAAGATGTTCTTATTTTCATGAAGATTTCGATCACAACCTATTAGCAAGTGAAAAGTGTCCACTTAAATTTCCCCAATATATATACATACATATATATGTATATATGTGTGTGTGTATATATATATATATATATATATACATATATACACATATATATATATTGAACTAAGACCAGTATATGTTTTGCAACAAATTTAAGTAGGTTCTTCAATTCTTTCTTGCACTCTTACAACAGTGTCAATGCATTTCACATTATCTGATTCCCCAATCAATCAAATGAAGACTTCCCAAACCTAATTCACACAATTCTACAATTTTCATTTGCATAATTCTACAATCAACATGTTCTTATTGGAAGATACAATCATAATTATAAATCATTGAATTCCTCAGCATGAATATTGAACTTCATCAAACAATGAGACAAAAGAAAGATTTCTTAAAAATCCAAGCTCATGTAGACACATTGTAATCCAACACTTTTCTAGTAAAATAAATGTGAAAGCAAGTAAATGGTTAAAAATGTTTTTCGTCATTATGAATGTTTTAATCAAAGTTAATAATAATAGTAATGTGTATCTAAGTAGGTGAAAAGCTGCCACCTGGCATAAAGCCTAACTGCAGTTAAGCTGTTATAATAATAATTTTTATTCATTCCTTAAGGCCATAAGAGACATGGTATGGAATAAGTCAGTACTATATTTACTCACATACACAAAGCACATACAAATTCTCTGATGTCCTTAGGACATATACAAAGTAAAGCTAGTTTAAATATAGCTAATGGGGAGATTCACATAATGCTACACTGGTTGCGCATTGTAAAATGTCTTTAAATTAATGAGGTAATCAACAAAGAGTAATGTAATGACCTAGGAGAACTAATCTCTATACCTCAATAATCTGGAAATGGAAGAATAAATGAATATGAATTCTGATGATCCTACTCCAGATTCACTAAATTATTACTAATTACTTTGAAACGAATTAAAGAACTTTCAGAAAAATACAAGAAACAAAGAGGCAACATATTAATTTAATTCGAGGGCCTAGAGAATTGTCTAAACAGAGAAAGCATTCTATGACAATTAGATTTCATGCTAGTAAGATCAGCTCACCTGTAGAGTCTGAAGATTTCCTCCAGCAGTTTGGATGACAGAGTTTGGTTTACTAAGCAATATAACATTTCCTTTAGACAAATGAACAGGATGAATATTTGCTGCAGTCTGTATTACAGACTGTTGATTAGGCTGAATGACTGACTGGACCTAAGGATAATTCCACACACACAATTAAAATATTTATCAGAGTTCAAGAAACAAAAATAAATTTCAAAGTTTGTTTCAGACAAGAGCTTTTATGAAAATATTTATAATTTATTACAGAGTTCTATTGGAGAATATCAGAAAAAAGCTTCCAAAATTTTCAAAATATTTTGCATGACATGCAAAATCATTGTACTTAAAAATCTGACTGCTACGGGTATCCACTTATCTCTACCACAGCTACAGCATTCTGCAAGCCACATCCCAAAGCACTCGGCGGTAGACAAATAGTAACTGAATAAAAAATGACCTTGAACTGAAATGGGCAGCACAATACTTATCAACGTTCTTCTTGTCAAGAGGACAGAAAATAATCATTAGGCATTCCAAATAAATGACCGATATTATCTTAAAAAACGGAAAGAAGATATTGAAACATGCAAAAATGCTTCACGGAACTGCTTAAGCATCTCCAGAATAATGGAATATCTGGAATGATGTTCAATAGTACATTCCCATATATAATAAGGTATATAATGAAGCATGCACTTCACAGATTGAAAACCTAATTTACAGTACTGAAGTATGCATGGTATGGAAATCTGGAGGGAGATGTAAACAAACTGAACCGATTGAAATAAATGTTTCTTGAATTCTCCCTCACTACCTGTGCACCAGGAGTCTGTGGGATGGTGACATGTAGTATGCTGAGACCCGCTGACCCCTGTGTAGAAGGGGTAGAGGGTGCTGAGGGGGCTTCCAAAGTGGGGGTCTGAGACTGCAAGGAGCTCTGTACCGAAGTCACTGTAGGAGAAGAGGCTTCCCCAGGGGAGGGGGCAAGTGGATCACCTCCTGAGTTTCCTGTATTTCCATTTTCTTCTACCATTGTTTCCATTACCTCGAGGCACTATAGCTATAATACGGAAATGTAATTAATACAGGCTTAATTAGGCGCAGAAATATTTAGTTACTTTGATTTATAAACTGTCAAGAGCACTTTACTGCGTTCTATCTAACATGTGTATAGCGTAATGCACACAAGGTCAATAATATCATTTATCACTAAATGTTAAATACTTTTCACCCGACTGAATATTAAATTAATTTAAATATTTCATCATTTTAATTATTATCATTTATTAGAAATACCAGATGATAATAATTGTCAATCAAAAGTTATAATTCAAGTCGTTATTCATATTACCGTTCACAACAATGAAGACAGTCCTTTATTTCAAATCTTGACATCATTAAATACTCATTCTTCATTTTACAGGCATAAAATATCAGAGCACAAATAAACAATAATATTTACAAAGTCCACACAATGTTGTACATAAGTAAGGTCTAAATTTATACATTCATTCACTACACAGGACGCCATATTCTCTGCCTCGGCTTGTTTCAAGGTAAAAGCGTCGTATAACGCTTCCTAGCCACATATTTATTCGAAACTAGACATCTCAACCCTCTACCGTGACCAGCTAAACCCTAGTCCATGCTTCGTTGTTATTTTTCTTCCACCGAGTACTTACCAGTTACGTATTCCTCGTCACCAAGTTTGCTGCAATCGGAGTGGGCAACCAGGCAAGTACGTAGTAGCCACGTCAAAATTCCAGGGCCTTCGTCACACCACAGAACGGGAGGGAGCCGCATCACCCAATGGCGAGACGATATGGCGTTCGTATACGTGCGCGAGGGATCAGAATAAATGGTTGACGCGATAATAATATCTTAAAGATTATTATCTTCGCCAACATTTGGAAAAATAAAATTATTAACAAATTATTGTAAGTTTATATAACATATTACTACACATTGACAAAGTAAGTGATACGACAAATTCCTATTTTAACGAAGTAAATTTTCATAATTTTGGGAGAAGCTATTTTTGAATGAATTAAAATCCACTAATTACTATCAAGAAATCTTTTAATAATGCATTTACGGCAATGCGATTAATTAATTTTTGCTTTTGATAACGTAATTGTTTGGAAAATGTATCGTTTTATTTTATGAATCGAATAAATAATCATGATTAAAGGCTTATACTAACGAAATTTTGAGGGGGCTGGTAAAGGTCAAACGATTCTATAAACATAAAAACAGAATTAGCGCTGACGTCATCGCATCTTAACGTCACGATGCGAGGGGTGATTACGATAGCAATTAGAGACGATCGAATGATTCGCGTAAGACGATTTATTTTTCTCTTTAGTTGATTGTGTGCAGATATACTTCAATTTTCGTCGCGCAGGCCATCATTTCTACTAATGTGAATGGCTATTCCAACTTTCCCCAGACCATGGAGGGTTCATTATTAACCCTTATCCATTCAAAAGTTTTTATTAATTTATCTTTTTGTTATAGGAAATTTTCCCTCAATCTACAAGGAAAAATGTAACAATTGGAAATAAAAAAGAGAGGATAGCCAATCAGAGGAGTGATGAGATGGTACTAACTCTTACATTTTCATAAGGCAAAATTTTGTTAGTTTTCGGTTTCTAGGTTATCCCCAGAACTCAATTTCGCCCTCAGAAAATTTTCAGGATGTCTGAAAACATCGATGACGTCAATTCTATGACGTAACTGTGACTCATATTTCGGAGTCAACAAGTTTCACTTTCGCGACACGAAAGAGTTCGTTGAGAATGGCTGGAAAGATAACTGCGAAGTTTACAGCCCTCTCGTCGAAGAATAAAGATGCATCTCTTAAAATTCATATAAAAAACAGTAATGTATGAATCGAATGAAAACATTAGCGATCTTTTGCTACAAAATTTATAGAATCATGTATGTGTATGAGATATAGGATATTTTTAATCGTTCGTCAACATAATTTCAAACATCCGTTTGTAGGTAAATGTATAATTGAATGATTAACGGAAAGATGTGTATGATCATCAGCTTAAATAGTAAAGCAATTTTTTATTTTCAAATATGAGTTAAAATCCCTCAAAATATTTACTTCTCAGTAAATGAGAGACAGAAGTCCTGACTCATTTCAACGCTCATTTTCCGTTCGGCGGTCATGTGTGGTCATGTGGACGGTTCGATTCATTCGTTGCTACGTTTGCGTGGAACGTTTGATTTGTTAATGGCGCTACAAATTCAGTGGTGAACAACCCATTTTAAATGGGTTTTCAAATGTAATAAATGTTTTTATATGTGAACACGAGCCTCTTCTGTTACTTGGATTTGTCTACACCGATCATTTGAACTGAGTTAACCTTCAGTTACGGGTACAAAGACGTCCTGACGAATTTATCAATTTTAGATCATTTTCATGCGGATTTATTCAGTAATTATGTTTTTCCTTAGGATGTTGGTTGGGGGACATGGGGAAAGTAATCCCAACACCGTGTGGCTTCAAAGCCGGGGCTTATGGCTGAGCTATATTGTTGGAGTTCTTACATTACATCTTATTCTTCTTAGCGTTCCTCTACTCACCATTCCAATGGCTTGGACTTTGACTAACCTTATTCATAACAGTGTGAGTAATGGAGAATTCATGTAACAATGTAAATACAAACATTACATACTAATGTCATTGTCTTGAACGATTACGTGGTTTAAGAAGTAATTCAGGGCTCAGTGGGTAATTTTTCGAGTAAATCTTGCCTGTAAGTAACGTGGTTAAATTAGCTAAAATGTTGATTAAAATAATCAGAATCGTGTTAGTTTCAAACATTGCTACTTGCCAAATTGTTGGCGATTTAAAGCACAAGTTTTTCCTATGTTTGCCGGTGGTAAGTCTCAAAAATATATTGAGCTCCTTGTTTTACTTTTGTACCGTAATCAAGCTTGGATATTAGATATTATGCGTACTGTTATCAAGTATTTCAAGAGGAGAGCGAGCGATCTAAATGCATTTAATTTTCAGTATTTTGAAAAGGGCTCATGATTTTAGAAATTGGTAGAGATTTCAATCGTTAAAATGCAATCAATGCTTAAGCATACAATGACATTTAATATCTCATAGGAAAAAATATGCCTTTTTTATAGGGTTAGTCTTATAATATTGAGAATAAGTGATACAGTATTTATTATCCAAAGACATTTGGGTCTCATTTGAGTATCTGAATTGCTATTTAAGGTAATCTTATCTTATATTTGGAATGTATAATTTCCTAGAATAAAATTATTTGATGCAGAAACTTTTATGTCCTTATTGAGGACTTACGCCCAACTAGGAAGATTAGTGTATTGAAAAGCATCAATTTCATGTCTTAATATGATCTTAGTCGAAAATGGTGTATTTAAATATTTTAACCAGAAATAAACTTAAAGTAAAATTCATTATGGTCATTTAAAAAAAGCCACCTCTGTGAAATGAATATTGTAGTGTATTTTCCTAAGAAGAAGAAAACAATCTTAAGAGTATGTGTAATTTGAAAAATTATGTTTTTGAAGTTCAGTCAGGTTGACAGATTACTGTTGTAATCTGTCAACCTTTGTTTGGAAAGCTTTGTAAAGTTAGTAATTTGATTCAGAAGGGCTCCATATCCAGCAAAATTTATCTATTGTATAAATTCTCAGTCTTTTAAATTTAATTTAAAACTTAAGGACCCAAGATAGTTTATTTTTTAGTGCTTTTAAAGGACTTTCCAATTAATAGAAGCCTTTCCAAATATAAACCCTTATAAAACCTTAATTTTATAATTGTTTGATTCATATTCATAATTTCACCATAAGAACCCTCATTTACCTCATCAATTTAGAGATGGTTGTGAATGTTAATTGATGTTATAATATAATATCATTTTGTCATTTATTAAAGTACAAGAGGGAAATTTTTCTTGTTTCTATTTAAAAATCCATTTTATAGAAGAAAAAAATCTACCTCATATATAAGAAAAAAAATTTTCACAGGCAAGTTTTTCTTCTTCATCTCAAAATATTGAATAGCATTGGTTAAAATATGTGTATCAAACACATTTACATTTGATCTGCTTGATTTTCTGAAATCAAAGTTTAACTTTACATGTTCTAATTCAATTTCCCAATTCTTTGAATGGAATGTACATAACTTTTTCTGTTAAGGGAGAAAAGCATCATTTTTGTCTTTTGAGGGTATGAATTAAAACTTCACTTCTACAACTTATGAAGAATCAAATTCATTCTTAGTTTCCATACCAGTCAGTAATGTACCTTTATCTTAAAAAATAAGTCAAAGATGTTGTATTTTTTCTTGCAAAACTTTTACATCTCCAACATTTAGCCTTTCTTATTTAAGTCAAGTTATTCTTCTTTTATGTTTTGAAGTTATGTCTTTATGACCATAAAACAAGCTTTCCACTGACTGAAAGAAAGTATTCTAGTCTTGAAATTATGTTGTGTAAAATTGTGTCTATCATTCTGTTTCTCATCATCAATCGCCTTTCAAATATTTCTAGTGCCACTTGGTATTTCTACACATCATTAAGGGGGCACCATGGATTCCTCAAGACCAAGGCTACTGCAGATCTTTGACCCACTGGGAACAGATTGATTATGGCTGTCAGTTCACATCTACTCGCAAATTTCTCACTGTGGTCCCTATCGTCTTGTAAGTGTTAATGACTCCTACAATTAGGGTGTTATCAGGGTAGAAATGACCTATTCTTGGTGAAATCAAGATTTTTTCATTTAATGAAATATTTTCAAGATGAAACTGCAAGATAGATAGAAAATATGAGAGAAGTGTTTTCTGTTATCAACAGGTTAAGCACCTCAAGCACTAATATCATCAATTCAATCAATAATTCGATTCTGATAATGAGTGGAGATTACTTTTGATTTATCAGGGCTTTTGCATTTTGTGATATGCTTCACATTTCATCAATAGCAGATTTCAGACTTGCAAACAGTTCAACTTGCAACTATTACCCTGTTCATAAATGGGAGGGAAATGGTGAGTTCTTTTGGTGTGTTGGTAAAAACTGCTATTATTTATGTTGAAGTATACTTTTGTTGGTAGGAATTTAAAATTTTTAGTGAAATAGGAAGGAAAATTCGTTTTGGCTGTAGATTCTTGAACTCAAATCCAGCTTTCTCTTAAGGAACCCTTTGAAAATAATTGATTTTGAATGAAACTGAAATAATATCTGCAAAGAAAATTTAAAAATTAAATAAAGGAAAGTTGTATATTTATGCTTGTTCTGGGTAGAAAATATGAGCTACTACAAGGTATTGAAATCAAAAAAGCTTTTACAGCTTAGTTGTCAGATTGTAAGTATCAAAGGATCATTGCAAGTGCAAATATAACTAGACAAATAGTTCATTAAATCTGCAAGCATTTGAAATAATTTGATCATAGTTTTATTCAATATCTCAGTAATCACCAAAAGAAAAGGTCCAGAGAGATCCTGAAAAGATTTTCATTGCACTCATTTCATTGCACTGCAATTTCAAGAACAAGCATCCATAAATCCAGACTCTGTATTTATGCTGTGATTGGACCAACAGAGAGTCAAAGAGAAAGAAGAGTGCACCAGATCAGTATGAATCTGTATCAGAATATGATCAAAGTTGTTGGCAAAAGGCACACCTATACAACATTTTTAATGTAATTGACTTTTTGAAGGTTAAGAGAATAAATTTATACCATTGTGGCCATTTGGAAATTTTGAACTTTAAATAAGTTAGAGATTATTATAATCTTGTAACTTAGTTTACTTGGAAACTAGTGAGTTGCCTGACCAGTGATAACATTTTTAACTCTCATTAGGATGAGGATCCCAGAACTCTTTGGCACCCTTCAAGGAATGTATAGATAGAATTTGCTTCATTGCAAAGTTGCTTTATTAAATTTTTCCACTGTCTTTTCACCCACTGTTGCAGAGTTCAGTTCTCTTGCTCTCTGTTTGTTCTCTGATGGTACAAAATACATTATATTTTGATGTATGGTCATTCAAAGACCCAAAAATATGTGAGGAGCTAACTGAATATCTTCCTTTTAAAAAACTTTTCTCTTAAAGTGTTTTCATTTATAAAAAAGCTGGATATTACATTGAGTCTTTTGATGCAATTTTCTCCTGTTGAGTATTTTTTGAGGATGATTGCATAGTTTATGGATATCTTGGAAATGAAAATTCAAAATGAACTTTTCATGAAAAATTTCCATTAAGTCAGTCAAAGTTAATTGAATTCAATGTTTTCATTCCATTCAGTGTAATAGCAGTTAGGAATTCCTAGTTTCCAACATTTTGTAGCATTGAGGTATTGAGAAATTTGCTGAGAGTTCCTAGAATTGTATTATTTGAATTAATTTCATGGTTCATACAGTAAAAGGCTATTACAGAAACAGGAAATGAGCAGGAAGGCCATTCTGAACATGGATATTTTGGAGCATTGTGCTGGAGCTAAGATTCTCCTTTAAAGAGCAAAACAGAATTGAATTAAAAATTCTTGGCTGACTGCTATTACATTTACCCCTTAGCTGTGGGAAATGAATTTGTATGTTTGTCTGAGGCAACTGTAGGAAAAATATTCTTGTACATTTGGCCTGTACTTCTAGTCCCTTTTCAACTTTATAGCCCTGTCTCTCAGTGAAGTCTCTCTCTCCTCTCTGTTATTATGGAATGGAAAAATTCAATTCTCTTCTCTGGGGAATATAAAGCTTGGTAATGCATCCATTTCTTAAATGTTTCTTGTTAAAAATTTAGCCATTATTGTTAAAAATCAAGAAATCTCCAAACTGTTTGGATTAAAAATAATCAGTAACTGCAGAGGAAAGAAATGTGGACTACTTATTCAATAAAAGTCTCTTAAATATATATAAATTATTGGTTAATACATCTCCAATAGAGAAGTAACCAAGTGTTCTCAACAATAACCACTGACCTCACCCCCTACATAGGGAAAATATTTACCCAGATTACAAGGGTTAACCAGCTACAACTTGTCTGTGCCTCCAGAGGGAGTAATACTCCCCTTACTTTTCTATTGCACACTGATATTGAGTCCTCCGTAGCTAAAGGGTCAATTTAGTGCATTTGTAGTTCAGGCATCTGATCAGGAACACATTGGTATTGATGAACATTTTTCTTTCCAATTGCTCTCTTATTGCCGAGTATCTCTCAAAATTTTAACTATGGGATTGATTGTGGAAGTGCTGACAGTGTAATTTAGTCAGGAAGAAATGTTCTTTTTTGTAAGTTTTTATTGGTTGTGCCATTTTCGATATTCTCTGAGTAACCTTTCCTTGGAAGATTGAAGAAATTCCTGAGAAGATGGAAAATTGCTTGGTTGTTGGATTAAAAGAATTCCTATATGCGTGTGATTGCAAAATTTAGATATCTTGAATTATAATTAAATACTAACACAAAATAAACATTCAGAAACCCTCACAGATATACACATACACACATTTGAGTTGGGCTACATGATGATGATTCATTCCCATTGTGGCTGATTGACCAATTATTAGGTGGCTCTATGAACTTATTCCTTGAATTCCTGTTTTAAAAAAAAAAGAATATTTGAGTGTTCAGCATATGTTTTACTTATTGCTTTGTGATGCTGTAGATGTTAGGTCTGATTCCTTGATCTGTAGAACATTTTTCACCTGTTTAAGGAGTCAACTTTTACAATTGTTGAATTGTAAACGTTTCTTAACAAAGCAAAAGCTAGTATAATTACTATATTTTTATGTGTAACTATGTTTTATTTCTCTAATCTCTTAAAGTTTTTTCAGCATTTTTTATATCAAAATATTTTGGAGGCTAAATTTTCATTTCATTTTATGCTTCTATATTCAGTGAGGAATGGATAAAAAGGAAGTTATCTTTTATGGACAGTAATGTCATAGTGTCATTTTCCTGTCATTCTTGAAAATGAAATCATGATTATGAACTTTAATCTAGTTTGGTATGCACTTTATGAACTTTAATCTATTTGTTATGAACTTTAATCTGGTTTGGTATGATAATTTATAATAACTGAAAATATTTTGTTTCAGATTCATCCTCACCAGTTTCTACACAAAATATGATACATACCATTTTATAGTGAATTTTATCTCTCTGGTTGTTGTTGTACTTCCTAAGCTTCCTCAATTTCATGAAGTTCGACTTTTTGGAATTAACAAGTACTGAAAAAGAAGGAGCAGCTGTTGGTGAAATTGGATTATATATTTATTGAGAATAATTTTTAAAAATAATTTTGATAGCATCAAAATTATGGCATTTTGTTGGTATCATGCCCAGATATTCATTTCAGATGTGAATTTGGTTTCAGATAGTTTGGAAATGTATAATATTTGCCATTTCACCATGCATGAAATGCATTTAAAAAAGTAAGGGAAACTTCTTTTGCTGCTCATTATTATAATGGCAAGATTGTGCATATTTCATTTTTCCTATAATTATATGCATTTTCATTCACTAGATAAAGGTGTAAGGTATGCCTACTATTTGTGTCCAGTTAATATTTAGCTGTGGTTCAATATTCAAATATAAATTCAGATCTCTGAAGTAAACATGTTTGAAGGTCTCATTGTACCTATTTCATTTTTTCAATATTTTTAACTATAAATCATTCATACCATAATTTGGATTGATTCATTAGCCAGTAAATATGATATTATGCATTCTTCATTATGAATATTTCATTTGTACCTCACAATATTGTTTGAACAAGCATTTAAAAGAATTTAATTTGAATACTTATTGCCAACTTATGGATATTGTTGAACATTTGTATAGCTGACTGAATGGAAGAAATTGTACTTTTGGTGTTAATTAATTGCCATTGTTTAGAATACTTTCAAATGATGTAATATCCCGAGGAAGCGAGATAAATCTCTAGAATATGCTGTAAATACAGTTTTACGTTAAATAATAATATTAATTTGTGGTATGGAAAACTTTGAAAGATGATGTAATTTTCTATGAGTATCAATATTCAGTCTTTTCTTTTGATACTGTTCTCAAGCTGTCATGTGACGGAATTTTTGGGATTTGAGTGGACCTATATCAATAGCTCTGCATGTAATGCACCACATTATAATATGAAGTATGTTACCAACATTTTAAGTACTTAATGCTCACTTACTGTCAAGGGTGATCCTGTGAAGGTATCCTGAGCTTACCAACTGTTCTATTGTTACAGAATTGGTTAGTTTCTTAGAAAATGTATCAATAACAAGGATTGCTTGGGACCTTAACATTAATTGGCAGATATGAAGACTGATGTGCATTTGCTTATTGGAAAGGAATCAATTGTATGAGAGGATCAATATAAAAATATATACTCAGGAAATAATTATTAATTAAAATTTGTTCATTAAACGCTTCTCTGGAAGTTGTCTTTATATTTTTTTTGAAAAGACATGAAATGTTATCTTGCATTTTGGGAGGGAAATGATCTCCTTACTGTGGTCAGTGATCTTGATCATTGTTTGATGTTTGAAATTGTTATTAAATTCATCAAAGTGATTTTTATTGTGATTTGCCTTAGAGTTTTATATGCCATGACTCAAGACACTGTAGCACACAATCTAATGTACGAATTTATCAAAATAAACTTATTAATTTTGTATATGATGAAAAGGGAATTTTGGTTGGTATTTTATTTTAAGGTCCTCTTTCCTTGTTTTCCTGATAATATGATCATCATTTTATAGAAATGGGATTTTAAGCCTGTTAGCAATTAATATTTTACTTGATTATAAAATATATATTCCGAAGCTACCTACTTGATATTTACATTTAAATATCTTTTTTAAATGTAGAATTAATTTAAAATATATAATTGAATGACAATATCCTTAATGAAATCATGTAGCACCTCATGTTTTTAACCTAGTGGAAAGCTTGCAAAAACTTCACATCTTGAAACATTGTAGATAATTTGAGAAATTAAGATCCCTTAACAACTCAACTTTAAGCATCTTTGTGATAATGCCGACAAATTTAGCTGTCAACTTGCTTCTAAAATATAGTGGTGCAATTATGGATGTAATGAGAAAGCAAGTTAAGTATTTCAAATAAAGAAAGCTTGGGCTCTTGTTGAGTGGTTAACCCTTTAGCTGTGGGAAACGTACTTGTACATTCTTCTAAGAGGACTGCAGGAAAAACGTTTTTCTACATTTGATCTGCTCTTTCTTGTCCTTTTTCAATTTTATGGCCCTGCCTCTCAATGAGACACCCAAAGGCTCACTCTTCTCTATTGTCCTAGATTGGGAAAATCCAAGGGATTTTGCTCCTCCTGGGAAATCCAAATTTGGTATTGCATACCCTCTTATATTTTTCTTCACTCTACTCATGAGTTTTGGCTCCGTTGGAGTGCATTATATACATAGAGTAAATATGGTTCTACATGATCACTTTGCGATTATCGTCGTTGAAATAAGCATCATTTATATCAAGATCAATCAAGTGGATAGAGCAAGCTACATTCCTCAATCTAAGAAGAGAGTATTATCTGCGGATGATATCATTCTGGAAATGTTGTTTCATTCCAACTGAGATCTCTGATAAATCCAGCAGCTCAAGCAATAGTGAGCACAGCACTATGTTTAGAAAATTATTTAAAGGATTTTCACTACCTTAAAGAGTTTTAGACAATTACAATAAAATGTTTTAAATTATTTCTTCCATTCATATCGTTAACATAAACCCTATTCTCTTTGAAAAAAAATTCTTCGATTTCTGAATAGCGGATTTATGAAATTAGTTATAATTGATAAAAATCAAGATATCTGC
>KZ308515.1:190452-248431 GCA_000376725.2 Ladona fulva
AAAAGTACAATGAAGAAAACTACTTTGTGGATTAAAAAACCTAAGCCAAGAGCTCAGGGAAAAATCTCCACTGCAGGAAAACACCCTCAAGAAGGGGGGTGTGAAAAACCTGCGAAACCTACAGATAGAAAACTAAACTTGATGATGAAAGTAGATTAATAGATTTATAAAAGACATGAAGACAAATCAATAGAAATAAACAAAAAAGAACTAATAACAAAATAGAGTTATAAAAGACATGAAGACAAATCAATAGAAATAACCAGAAAAGAACGAATATCAACACAGATGTCAACGAATATCAACAAGAATGACTCTGCTGGAAATAGTTACAGGCTTAATTCCTCTAATTTTTCCATCTTTGAATAACAAGAAAGTTACTATTGGCTCTTAATAACTAGTTGCATCACTAATGCCCAGGAAGGGTTTTAAGTTGATTTTTTCTGATTTTCTCCGTTTAAATGGCAAAATGAACTTTTCAATCCCACCATACAATTCACTAGATGCAAAATCCTGAGTGCTTTTGTCGGGAAGTAAACCTAAAGGCTAACAGAATTTTTAATGAATGGATGAATGGCTTGATAAATTAGTCAAGCCACACTTTAACAAGAGTGACCACCCAGGCTCTCTGCTTAGAGGGAACCATGGCTAACAGTCAGATCGAAATTGACTACTTAATGACACAGTTATATTATAAAAAAATCCTAATCTTTCAAGAAGAGTCTACTCCAGTGTTTCTCAAACTTTTTCATGCAATTGTCTCCTTTGTCCTATACATAAATACCCTCTAACCAACTACAATCTACAACAATTTTTGTGAGGAAAAAAATCACCGAAGCACAAACTGTTTATGTTCTAGCATTCTTCTTCTTATGTTGACGCAATATGTTCCTTTGTCTACAACCCAAGATTGGAAACAAAAATATCAAAAGCAATATAAAATATTCTGGTGTTAAGTGTCCTCCCAAAAAGATCCAAGTGGCCCTCTGGAAGCATTAATGTCCATCTTGGGAACCACATGAGCACCACGCTCATCAAACTGAATTTTAAAATATTTTAATGTTTTGAAGGCTTTGGTGCTTTCCTGTCAAAGGGTATCTTTGAATTTTCTTAGAAAATGGTATTGTACATTTTCATGAACATCTTTCTTCATCCATTAAATGAAATTTCTAAATCACATGCAAAATAGAATAATCTAACAGCAAGGTATTTTTTAGTTCCGTAGCTTTGGTAAACCTTTTCCTGAATTTTTTGTTTCTTTACATATATCATTCATTGGCTAAATTAAGGTTTTAATGCAGTTGTTTAATATCATCAAGGTAAGGCAGATTAATGTCTGTTTTAAACTGTAGAGTTGAAAAAACCATATTAGTCAATAATAAGGGTCTAAGAAAGCAATTATTTAACATTTCAAACACATCTTTGTTAAATCCCTTAAGTTAAAATACTTTAACACAAATCAAGATGTATAAAAATTTTGATCCTTCCTAGCAAATAGAAATTATACCAACATAAGCGTGAAATTCTAGGAAATATGTCAGACATTTTTTGTTGCTCATAGGTAATTGACGTAATTCATCTCAACAAACTGCAGAATTCTAAGTTATAGATGTTGGTGCATATTAATTGTTATTTCATTTTTCTACAGCAATTTTGTGTTTAAAGGCTGACTTACACATGATTATGAGTCATCTAAAGCAGGAGCTTGAAAACTCAACTCTGCTTTAATTTACTTTTGACTATTTTAACCCTATTTTCATTAGTCACCCAAGTTAATAAACTAGACCATTTATTTTAATTCTCTTTATGTTATCATTATATGTTGTCCTGGAAATGTCATTGACAACTATTACAACGAACGATAGGTCTAAGATAGTACCATGAAGTATATGACTTTCAAGATACTGTTTTTTTTGATGCTGCAACAGAATACACTACATCTACAAAGCCACTTATTAATAACCTTGGATTAATTGAAAGTGAACTAAATTAAAAAGTGAAGTATTATTTAAATAAAGTAGCTTATCAAAGTGATTTAGAAATATTAGGAGTATTTTTAAAATTTAACATAGGTTTGATATTTGGAAGAATCTGTTATGGATAGATATGACAATGATTCTTTCACTTTCATAAATGTAGGGTAAAGGGTGGACTAGGGACCAATTATAAAAATCTTGTGAAAGGCTGATCATAACATTATTATCCTTGAAGTTAGGAGTTGTAATAACATTTAAACTAGATAACTATCTGTCACAAAGAAAATTTATTGTTTTAATGTTTTTAATCAAGAATAGGAAACGGCATAAGTATGGGAAATGTTAAATGTCCACTTTATCACTTCTCAAATGTTGCTCAAATGCTTGCTGTGGTAAAGAATTGGAACTGATGGTCTAAGAATTTTACAAAAGCAGCATAGGATTGATAGGATTTCCTTGGAATTCATCTAATGCTCTTCTGGCGAAATGAAAAGAATAGAAATTGAAATGTTATCATATTCATCTTTAAGTTACTGATGAGGGTCTTTGACAAGCAAACAAAGGGCGAAGACTATGCAAGCCTTGGAGAAAGAGAAGGGAAATTGATTGGTCACACTTTAGTCACGATAATCTGCTGAAAACGGCGTTGGAAGAGATCGTGGAAGGGAAAATAAATTAAAAGAAGAATCTGTTTCATGACCAGAACCAAGTGATGATTAATTTTAAGTCTAAGAATTAAGTTATTGGCTTGGGACAGGATGGAGAGTTACAACAAACCAATCCTCGAATTGTTAGCTCACGATAATTACAGAATATTTCGTATTTTCAAAATTCGTTATTTCGATGAAGAGTTACCAATAAATCTTATAAATTATAACAATTTTCTATAAGATTTCAATTTGAAATGCTGTGTTTAATATTCATGAAATCGTTAAGTGGGAAATTTACGATCATTTATAATATTACGGCTTTTCGCGCCCATTTGGTTTTAAAAGAGCGCCAAATTTGTCAGTTCTCAGGTTGCTTTAGAGATGTCGTCTGCGGGAAATCATAAACACCCGAACTAGGATGGCGCTTGGCGCAAGCTACTGTGTTTGGAATTTAGTTTGACAGTCGGTCCGAAATACTCGAGAAATATACCTGACGGCGAAGAAATCACGTAATTCATGGCAAGATTAAGTATTAATGTGACACTTGACCGCTACGTTTGTGTGTGGAGCTATCTCTAAGATATTTATCTGGTCTGTGCCGATTGATTTGACAGTTAACGTCTGTTGGGCGATGTTTACGAAGTCATCACAGAGTAGGTAAGTGTTAAATTGTATTTCATTAGGTATCTAAAGTACTTTGACCCCAAAATTTTATCCTTTTATCTTTGTTTCGCATCTTGGTCTACACTTTATTTCAATGTATGTCAAGTAGTCATTCTGTTAAGGAATACTAGATAACAGATCCTTTATGTCATTTTCTAAGATCGGTAAAATTTCAGAATATTTATTTAAAATTGTTTATGTATAAAATGTTAGTGTTGAGGATCTCATCGTTGTGAAAATAAATGATCAAATGTTTTGAAGTTTTGCAGTATTGGTGGTGTAAATTTTATGAGGTGCTGATGAATGGTGCTTATCCTCTCCTTATAATATGTTATACATATCAATCCTGGATAAAATATTAGGGATTCCGCACTCCTTTTCAACGTTGTTTCGTAAAAGTCCTTTATCAACAGATCTTGAAGTACTGAATTTACCGCATGGCACCATTTCGATGTGTCATACTGCGAGGTTATGTTACCTCTTAAAGTAATTATTGTACTAATCAATTTTGAACGTTTAAACAATATAAACGAATCAAAATTTATTTATGATAATTATTATCAATTTTTGAAAACTTGATCTGACATTAAGTGAGGGTATAAAATATCATCATCGTTAGTATTCTCTCTTATTAACAACTGTCTCAGCGGTTATACCGTCTCGAATAATCAATGAATTCAGGTCATTAATGATACCAAAAGTAAATATGAAAATTTTAATGGTTTGCGGTTAAAAGAATTATGCGGAATTCTTTGCCTGCATAAGTACTGAAAGCTTCAGCTCTCTCAAACAATGATTTTGCAAACATGGTAATGAAGCAGGTTTTTACATGTGCTAATAAGTTTTCATGTTTTTGTATGTACGTGACAACTTAGGTGAATTTATTATTTGAAACATAGAGGTCGTTGTTAATGAATATTGTTCAACTCCGTGGAAACTCTCGGATATTCAAATGTAATGGATTTATCTGCGGGAGATATGGCCCCGGATGGCTGTTAGAATGTGCCTTTTACGATCTCACCTTTTCAATTATCATTTACTCGAATGCACGACGATATTATGGAGTTGAGCGTAAATGGGAATATTGTTAATGGAGAGACACAGTTTGCCTTTCTTTAGGCCATTCACTTAAGGTCCTTTCAGCAATGTATTGTAAGGTTTTCCGGAGATTTAAATAATTCATTACCACTACTTCAGCTCCTCTATTATTTTTAGGTAGTAGAAGCTGTCAGCTTTTTTTCTGGAATAAACTCCGCGACCCGTTAACTCTTTATGAAACGTCACAGATGGAGCATATCATCCTTTTGCGAAATACGTACATCGTCAAGTACTTTGAGTTAGAGTTTAAAAAAGCAAAAAGTAACGTCGCTGGAGACGTCTTCGGAAGTCACCTACAAGATGAACTTTTGCATACTATGGGTAGTTGTTGCGAGGAAAACTACTTATCCTGGAGATGCAGGCGTAGTCGGCTTTGCAAAGATGCGGAAGCAACTTCGTCCTTCGTGAACATCCAGCCTCTCCTTTAGCCGTTTCATTTCCATCAAACCGTTTTGAAAACTCACCCCTGATCTTCTGGGAGCCTCTGAACGCAGTTTCAATCCTCTTGACACTCATTCTTCCGTCGATAAAATTTTATGGAATCGCGCCAGCTGACATCCATCGGCCTTCTAAGAGAGCTTCTATGAGTTCTTCCATTGTCGCTCCTACCTCTCGTTTTATTTTAAATAACTAGTGAAGTAGCGAATTGTATAGTTATATATTTGCGAAGTGATATCGGTAAAGATGGAGAAACGGCTACTTTGGATAATAAAAATGTTTGATTGCTTTGAACCTTGAATTTTTATGGATTTACAAGGAAAATGATACATATTTTGCAGTCTTTTAATGCCGTACAGTTTCTTTCTGCCCGTTAACGCAATTTTGCCCTCTCTTATAGTTGGTATTTACGCTCGAAACTGCATTTCGAGCATAAATACTACTGTCGCTTTATTCAAGTATGACTTTTCTTTTTGAATTCTCTTATTTCGTAGCTTGTTTCCAACACTTTTTATACTATCTTTTTCCTCTAAATTTGTTCCCCAGCATAAAATAGCATTTCTTAAAACCGTCGGTTCTCGGTCGGTAGATGATTTTTGTGAAGTTCTGGAGTGAAATGACGTAACGGTTGCATAAGGTTAAGGATATGTTGCAAGACGCCCACGTCCCGGCGGTTCTTCCCCTCGTTTGAGCTCTCGCTACTCAATTTTCGTGTTCGAAAACATTACTTCATGGGTTTGTTGCTTACATATGTTGCTATTGATTGCATATTAGACGTTTTTTTTTCGATTTTCCTATATATGTACCCTAACTTCAATGATATCGAGTGAGTCATGGTAATTTCCTTAATTTTAACGGTAGTTCTCCCCACAACTTGTTTTAAGATAATCAGTATTCTGACATTACTATTTTCTCCAGTAACTACAAACGTTAGGTATTTCTGCTAAAATTGTGCATAGTCGCAGAATGAATACGCCTACGTAACGTTAGTTCTGACATTCTGGGAAAAGACAGGTTTCAGTTGTGACCGGATACTTGAAACCTTTTTCATGATTCGTACGTTGTTTTCTTCTACCAGTGCTTCTTAACTTAAGAAAAATTTATCTCATTGGTATTGATAGGTAAAAATAAACTTCTTTGATGCTGGTAGCGTAAAATCAGTTCTATGGTCTATTAATTTATCTCCACAGTTTAGGAGGGTCGAAAAAAATTACATATTTTGGGGCGCGAGGATAGAGACTTATCTTTAAACTAAGAAACGGTCATTATCTCTTTAGAGTTTTATGAGAAATATGTCTCCCTCAACTCTGTCTTGCCTTTTGTAATATTTTGTTCTTATTTCTTTCCGAAGAATTGTAATAGTAAACTTCAATGTATATTTTTCCACCGACCTCCAACTCCTGAACTCGAATCGGCCCCTAGCAATATCACATAGTTAATCTGGGGGTCAATATCGGTGTAGCAAGAAAAGCAACTTAATACACGTGGTAACACTGAACTGATAGAGACTAATTTATCATGGAACCTCAGAGAGATGATGAGCGTCTCCGAATTAACAGATAACTCAAGTAACATAAGTAGCAGCTTTAATCTGCTGATTAAAACCTATCCGCTCCCTAAAATACCTCATTTTTGTTGCTCCTCTTCTTTATTTGCAAAAATAAATTTAACAGGCTAAGTATTGCGTTAAGCGAACATGCAAAAATAAATTATCAATGTATCAAAATGGTTTTTCTCAACTCTTTGCCTTTTTTATGTAATTTTTATGTTTTTTGTTGTTGGATATCGCGTAAGAGTTAAGACTGTTTTATGTTTACTCGCACAAGTTTGCTTTAAACTGCATTTGAGTTTCTATACCCATTTGCCGTTTCATCAGAGATTCTTAATCGAGTTTTCAGGCCTTTGGATTATCTTTGAATGATGAATGCCCGTAATGAATTCCAGATGTTTCTCTTCATCCTTTGACATTGTACAACTTCGATCTGCTTTGAAATGCTAATTAAAGGAAGTCTGTGTGTTGGCATTCTCTCCTTGACGCGTTGGAGGAAAGGAGAAAATAAATGCTAATCGGAGCGATGAATTTAAAACATCGATCAAAACTTATCAACTCAGTCATTCTGGAAATGTGAAATCGGATAGGTTGAAATAAACGAAGATGGGTCTTTCCCATTGAGAAAATTGTCGTTTTCGACAATTTAATCACTGGAATATTTGCTTTGGTGAATATCCAATGCGGATACTGTGAAACACGTTTTACATTCTCCGTTTGCCAAATTCGTAATTTAATTATGGCTAGCCGAAATCGTTAATTCTTTTCATAACTTTTACGTAGAAAGAGCTGAAGTCTCTATTTGTTTTTTGGAAATAATGCAAGAATGCTGATTAAACATTCCCATGGGCTCTCGGAGTTGTTTACAACCGCAATAGTTTAGGTACGGTTGGCGTATTTAACAAAATTCTCGAAATTCAGAAGTGAAATCAATAATCCACGACCAAGGTGATAATTTGTATTTATTTTCCCTTCTTTTGGTGTTATTCTCGATTTTGAACGGCTGCTTTTTTTAATTAAATATTCTTAAAGAATGGAAGCTTGTAACCGTAAGAATGAGGTTCACGTATATTCCTTATGTGAAAGTTTGACTCGTCTGGGATCGAACCGGGGAACATTAGGTAAATAAAGAGTTGCCTGTTATCTGCGGGATGTAGATTTTTAATAATGTGCAAGGTTTGAAAGTTATCCGACTTCTGGTTCTTGAGTATAATAGTATTGTTAAAAGTGCTTCGACAGCTTAGGTCATTTCGCACGTAGGTCCCCACCGGGAATCGAACTCGGGATTTCACCGAAATTGAACGCGTTGCCCACTTGGCTATCCGGGAGCCCCCCCAGGTTCTTGAATTTTAAGCGATCATACATACCCACACTATATTATAAATAGTACTATTTTAGATAATGCAGATGATTGCACATTTAAAATATCAGTTTTTTCTTAGAGAGGTTGCGTTGCGAGTGCTTTCGAACTAGATCTCATTGAAATTTCCATAAGCAGAAGAAACGCAAATTCCAAGAATTCTTCCTTAGCATTGTTCGTGGTTGCCGTTTTCTGAATGCATTTTACGATACTTCCAAGATTCGTTTCACTTGCCCAGGCAATGTCAAGTTTTAGCATTTTACAGGGCTTTGAAGTCACTTTGATATTGTGAATGAGGTCGATCTTGCGAGAACCATATTCTGTCGGGAATCAAAACGCTCCTCAGTCGCTTGATTCTTTTTCTCTTTCACACCTTTGTACTTATGTCACTCCCGGATTTTCCTCTTGTGCCAGATTTTCTTCATTCAACTTGCACTCCTGCTTTCCTGTCTACCCGCAAGCCTTTCCCTTTGAAAACTCGGAGATGGATTAACAAAGGTAACATTATCTCCCGCGCCGAGTGCAGCCAGTTCACGGCGATAGAGTTTCAAGAAAGCATTGCTTTAATCGCAATAGCGGAATGAGTCAAAAGTAACCAGCTCTCTAGATAAAAGAAAAGCAGCAATGTGCAGATTTTATATTGTCCTACTGTTGGTAGAGTAGGGTAATCAGTATAATTGCATGCCAGAAAAAGTACGATGGGCATCTTCGTGAAAATAGCTGAAATCTTATAAGCAAAGTAGACAGTTTGTATGTGTGTATTCGCCTATAACTCGAGAACCAAAAGTTGCACAAACTTAAAAGATAGCTAAATGTCCTCCATGCGCAGATAATAGGCTAGTTTTTCTTTGCCTTAAGGTCTCTAATTCAACCCTTTCAGTGAAGCTTTCCCATAAGAAATACAAGTAAAGTTCATTTTTATCGTTTGCAGGATTTGCTTCTTTTGCAAAATTAAATTACAATAGTCCAACATAATCAAAACAAATGCCAATAAAAGGGAAATTTAATAAAGATTCTTTTTATGTCGCGGAATATTGCCTCCTTATCGAAATTTTGAAAATTCTGATAATTTCACAAAATTTCCGTGTATTTTTTCAGGTTGCAACCAATCCATCTCCCCCGAAACCAAGCCAGTTATTAACACTGACTTTAACAAGCAGTGATTGCGATAAAATGTCTATAGGCTTAACTGATAGAGCTTTTTGGAACGTGCAAATGAGCTTAAAAGTTTTCTTTTCAGACTCATTTTAGACCATATACTCTTTGAGTATTGTTGATTTTATTCGTTCGTATCCCCTATTCTCCAACAAATAAAATAAAAGAAAGAAATTAAATCCTATCCAGAAATAACAAATCCGTACCTCGAAATTCCATTCTTAACCACTTGCGCACGTACTTCTCTGTGTTCAGTGTATCTTAAGGACACTTAAGGGCTTTTTGGGAGCAAGACCCACGAGTCCTGAAATCCTTTGCCGATATATTCAAGCCGTTTTCTATCAGCCTCTCAATATTGAGTTGCGTAGTGTCGCTGGAACCTGTATGGATTTTTAGTTGAATTAAAATTAATTTCATCGTCGTACCTTATACGATTGTAATTTCATTTTATTCTTTTGTTAATAAATACTCCTTGCTCTTGTATTCCTATTCGTTTGAGGTGCATTTGTATAGGCTTCTCTGTGCTAGTTTGTATAGACATCATTTGGGAAGAAATAATAGAGGAATATACTTTTAAATGCCTCTGTAGCTGTCCTAACGGGTGGCTAATGTTGGATATTGGAAAGTGGAAACAGGGATATATGTATACAACATAAAATTAATCTTTCTTGCTAAAGAATTGAATTGATTTATTCATTTGCTGATTTTCTGAAAAATGTATATTGTTATAGCAATTTTATTTTTTTCGAATGCTGAATTGAATATCTGAGATATGAAATTTTAAGCAGTTTAACATTTATGTTATAATACCTTTATCTATCTAATTGTTTACTGTTAAAAATAAATTATATTAATAATGGAGCATAATCCTTATCAATTAATTATTCTGAAATTGACTCTCATGGATTTCTTTTTATTTTTAGTAATCTTTTCGGAATTTAAAATTTCGTGAGTTGCACGAAGTGTGTCTGTATACATTAGGAAATATGGTGGTGTGTCTTCAGTCTTACCTCTCTGCTACATATCTGAAATAATGCAGAGGATTAGGTGATGTCGGTGGAAGATTTGGAGTTCAACGACCAACCTTTCCTGATTTACATGGATTGAGAACGAAAAGCTTCCTTCCGAACGGTAGATTATTGCGTGCAATCTTTTGGGAAATCAGATTTCCCTCCCTCGGACTCGAACTGTCATTTTTTTCAGGAAACATGGTTTCTTTTCTACAGTTAAAATGTTTGTACCGGTTTCTGCTTTTTGCTCTCATTGGGCTCCGCGGGGATTTTGTAATCTGAAATTTTGGCAATCTCTGACCGAGGGAATAGATGGTAGCCTTCAATCTTACTTCTTCGGTTGTTTCCGTTTCTTCGAGATTTTCCTTTCGGAAGATCCTGCGCGATTCCCGACTTTCTTTTGTGTTCGGATGAAATACTTCGACGGTCGTATGTTAATTTTGGGTTCAGATTGTCAGGTTAGGAATAAAAATAGTAAAGAGAATTAAACTCAGTATGCGAAAGCGTTACTTCGTAGACGTCCATAATAATAGAAAAGTAATACTTCGTACACTTCCACAGTTATATTAATGCGACATGTTTCGGTGCAAAGAGTTCGTTCGGAAGAGAAAGGAGGGGCGAAGAGTTGGGAAAAACGTGTTCATTAGTTAAAATGCCTTTCTTTGGAAAGCACACGATTTCTAATTCCTGTAGGAGGTCCAAGCGGCGACTTTTCTCCCCTTTCTGCACGTATTTGTGATTCGCAAAGCCTGATGATGTTGGCTCGCTAGCGAAACATGTCGCATGAATAAAATCTGTGGAATTATACGAGATATTTCTTTTCCATTATAAAGAGAATGCTTAGATCTTAGGTGTATATGTTTCTTTGGTTACTTGTCATCTTGAGTGAGTTTGATGTAATTGACGTTGATTTACTTATTTTTCTGATGTAGATATATCCCTAATAATTTTCAATCATTTGTGACTGACGCGTGAAGGTAATATATAATGCACGAAATCAAATAGTCATTGAGATGTTTCGGATTTCAGTGTCTAGTTTGGTTGTCTCTTATCTCCATGCTAGCCTTCGGAAAATCAATCGGGTTTGGTACAATTGCCCGTGGGTAACCTTCACGATGCGGTGATTTGTCTGATGAGTTACTCCGCAGTCATAGTTAGCTGAATGAATCTTGCCTCATTAGAATAACAAGTCCACATGTACCCCATCATTGATGCTGATTGTATTCAGGGTCTTCCGAACATGGCATGAGAGGTCTCAACCTTCAAGGGGTTGCATGAGGTCAATCACAGCGTAGAATTCTCTCTCTCCGGATGTTCCCTGTAACATATCTGTGCCACTTTGAAGATTACTCTTCTCCCGAGATGCAGACGGCATTGGATGCCTCTTGAGTCTTGACATTCTAGTTCATGAACCTGATCTCTATCATATGAAGACAAGTTGTTATTATTATGAACTTAAGAAGTCATCGAGCTACTTCTTGGTCTTTCCTGCGATTTAAATTTTTTCACCTCTTATTGACAATATTCTCGTAAGTATAAATTGTTAACTTTTTGTAGTATTTGTTGGTTTGTATTGATTCAACCAAGGAAAACAAAATGTGTGATATTCCACTGATTTTTCTCTATAAGAAATCTGTGGCACAGTAAAAGTGTAGTGGTTTTTTTTACTGAATTGATTTATAGATAGTAATCACCTCCAAGTCAACGACCTGCGTTGATAAGAGAGTCATTCAAGGGATAGCTTTAAGTAACTATTGATCTTAAGTTCTTATAGTTTTTATGTGACAGGGTTTAGAAATAGGGAAAAGAAACCCATCCAAGAATAAGCATATTTATAGTGAATTATTTGTAAAATAGATGAAATAGCAGAGAGATTATGTTGATAAACTAGTGGTAAAATATTATATTACTTCCTAATTGCGTTTGTGATGAAGTATCTATTCATCTCTCGGTTTGTGTGTTCTATTTAAAAGTGGCTCCAAAAGAATTCCTATGAAGGTAAAATATACCTTTGAATATTTAAAGGTTGAGGTAGAAGTTCAGAATCTTTCTGGCCTGAAAACAATTTTGCTTTCATTCGTCTTACCAATTTTTTTTTAATTCTTATAAATTCCTTTAGCTTTATGCTCTTCTTCATTAAACATCGATTTGAAATTATTTCCCATTCGAAGATTTCCTCCAGCTATTTGCAAATTAAAATGAGGCTATCTTTCGATGATCAATTTGAATAAATTATGTTCCATATGATTAGGATTTTACAAACCATTTGTTTGTTGTATTAGAGTTAATAGCGCGGAATCTAATTTTTATATAAGATATTAATATTCTGCTTACTATTGCGTTCTTGCATATTGGTCCTAATTTCTCAAACGCCGAAGAGGGTGATGAGTAGAATGGTTTATTGATACATGACCCATGCAGCACTAGCAGAACAAAGGACAATTCTGTTTACAAGTTGGTATCTCGTCTGTTGGGACTTATGTGAACTTATGATTAAATTACAACCCTAGCGTCAATGACCCCGCGATTTTTTGCGTAAATACCCCGACCATCTCACCGGAGAAAAAATGAGATATTGATTCTGGGCATCATGGGTTCGATCCTAGAAGGCCACAAAATAAGGTACTTTTCCCGTTTAAATACATTGCGTGGACTTTCAAATAATCATTTAGGACAATTTCCGTTAATATAAATGGTTGAAATTAACGAGGAAGAAGTGGTTTTGTAGTAAGAATGTTTCCCCTAGTGGCCATGAGTTCGATGCTAGGACGTATCAAATTTCGCCCATTTAATTTAAATTGGGCGGCTTCTTAATATTTTTCGGGACACTTTTTGTAAACGAAAATAGCTAAAATTGGGCAAATGAATAAGATCCGTGGCTGTATTTCATATTCAATCTTAACAACTTGTAATACATAAAATGGAAAATGTAGATAGCGTGATGATTACTATCTATGCAAGACCTCATATTTTATATATTTGTATCAACATCTTCTAACAATTCTCTTATTGAATCGTAGCATTTATTTGTTAAAAAGTTTTGAAAATTTTTTAAGAATACAACGTGGTTTGTAGACAGTTCATTACAACTGTTAATTTGTGATAACTCTTCTTGAAAATAATGTTGCTTTTAATCATGATACCAAATTTTTCTAAATTATTCCAAGCACTTCCGGAAAATGATTTCCTCTTACTGAAAACCACTGCTATATTAATGTATTATCATCTTATTAGCTCTACAATAAAAATATATATTCACAAAGAACAGTTTAGGTAACACTTGGCACGATAAGGCTTGCACCTAGGAAAATTCCCAAGGAGAAACGGACATAAAGAAAGTCTGTCGGAACAGGGACTATAGGAAGACCCGGGTTCGAGTCCTGGTTCCGACCGACTTTTTTCATGTCCGTTTCTCCTTGGGAAAAAATCATGTTATATATAATTGCCCAAGTGTACGTCCGTCCCCCTCCCTATCTCAGAAACGGTTAGATTTAGAGACACGCGGCTTCGGATTTCTAATTACTGGAAACCCCGACATACTTGATTTCATCCCCGGAAAGACCCGGAGTCGAATACCGGAGCTAAAAATGTGTTTCCATAAGATTATATGCGATTTTTCATTTTCGAGAATGCAAGACTTTCTTTATTTATTAATTAAAATACCTAATTTTGAACGGATTTCCATCAAACTTTGTTCATTCAAAGGTTAAATGTGCAACCAATCTTATTCTTGCCGTGTTTACACGTTTTAGTATCCACTTTTTTAATAATTTTGCTTTTATTTCGAAATTTAATGGAAATTTTCTGATTTTTCTGCACTCGCTACGATAACCGTCATTGCTGCCTCGGATGAATAATCAAGGTTTAGAAAGTGAGGTAAGGAAATGACGTTGTTTTCTATTGCATATCTTTAAGCGTCTGTAGCAACCAAACATTATTTATAGCAACTTAAATATTTACAAATAAATTTCCTGTTACTTTTTGCGTTGAGAATATAAAAGTAATACGTTTATGCGATAATAACGAGGTTCAGTTATTCTCGTATTCTTATTATTTGTCGAGATCGCAACATAATTATGGGTATGAATACACATATGTAATTTTTTCCAGTTGCCAAATATAATCTCCAATCCGTATGTCACCCGGCCTCTATTACGATTGAGGGAATTCGCCAATTCTGTAAAATGGCTAACAATTTAGATGCTTCTAGTTTGAAAATAGCTTTTCGGTTAGCGAACTTCGTATCCGCAAGACCCGAACAGCAGGGGAATTCATTTAAGTTTCTCATTTTGAACTAATCGGAATTGAAAGTCGTTCCTCCGAAGCGAAGGATGGCTCATCCTTATCCGGTCGACTTTCGCTGATTAACTGCGAAGTAGCTGCGGCTCGCCCACCTCCACGTTCCTTTCTCTCCACGAGGAAAATACGAAGCTGATAAACATCACCCTCTTCGGTATAAAGCCACTGTTCCTTTCCCTTAAATGAGATTACTTCGGACTCCCAGATTAATTACTTTCCACTGCTCGCATTTTCAACAACAACTTCCTTATTTCGTTTTCTTTCGTTTCCTTTTTGTTATTCTCGAACAATGTCTTCGCGATTTGTTCTCAAATAGAACAGAAACTGCGGCAGGGGATATCTTTACCTTTAACTAGTGTCATTATTAGCCATTTTTTGCGTTCTCAATTAATTTTTATTTTATTGTTTTACATGTAGTTATATATTTTTAGAATTGTATATTTGACTTGAGTTGCAAGTTGTTTTTTGTATTTATGAGTTTTATATTAAAAATTCAGAGGTTAGGTGTAAGAGAGGTCTATGGGCCTAACCTCGCAAAACGGTTGAATAAATAAAATTCAGTGTGCTTCCCTATCACAGCGGAGTGATGTTAATGTTGTTACGATCAAGAATCTTTGAACCCTGCTACCCACAGTTTCTTACCCCCTCTTGGCCCTTAAATTCGCTGATAAGGATTTGCGTGTCCATTAAGGAGGAGGACCGTGAGGTTAAGGACCACTATGGCTCAGCAAAAAACAGTTATAACAAAGTAGGTTAATTAAATGGCAATCCAAAACAAAAGAGCTTGAAAAAACATTTTTTGCGTATTTTCTTTTCTTTTCCTTGAGTCATTAAAAAGTTTTATTATATATTTCAAAGTCTTTCGTTTTTCGTAATATTTTCCTCTACTTTGCACGAAAGTAAAATGCTTGTTGATGTCGGTCTTTACGAGAAACAATGATTAATCAATACCATTCACATTTCTTTTATCCCGACTGATCGCTCGCAAGCAGATGACTCCTTCCTTTTAATGATTCACGGTATTATAGTAAACATTTATGATAAAATTTCGAATACTTGTCATACATTTTACTTAAAAGCTTTCAATTTCATAAGAAAGCAAATAGTCACTTCCATGTCGTAAAAAGTAAGTCTATTACGTACATGAAACATTCTGACAGGGCCGGGAGTCGAACCCGGATCTCTCAATTGCCGTTCTGTTGTCCTAATCATTGAGCTTTCGTGACAGGACACTTACAACATTTTTTTTTCTCGTGATTTTTTTCGATTTATAAGTCACGGAATACCGCCAATTGAGTGTCGAAATTATCGAGTTTACAACAAGACTCCCTTTTGATGGATTTTTGCTTATTATCTAGTTGGATAATTCTTACCGGACACGACACGAATTTATTCAGGACGGAATTGAGACTATAAAGTCTCCTATTGCGTCTATAATCTGTTAACTGAATTTTTGCGGGTTAAAACTGACGCCATGTCCTTCTTGACTCCGTATTAAAATTTGTTGTGAATTCTTTGCCTAATTTACTTAAAAAATTGCTTGATAAAGACGTCCTGTTTCATCCCTTATCTAAAATAGTGGTAACTGTACCTACCGAACAGACGCCAACATTCACAGGATGAATAAAACTGGGCAGAACAAATCTTTAATTGTACATAAATATTTACGTTGCTACCCGAAATTGTTTGGTTGCTACGACAATATGTTCGAGGCTTGAAACAAAAATGGGACAAAAACAATGAAAATTTACTTTTACGTAAAACTAAATTTAAATTTTTAATACTATTGACATCTAGTAAATTAAATTGTTATTTCCATACATTCATTCAAATGTACAATATATTCGCTTATTGTTTAAATATAACTTTCCAAACGTATCGTACATGGTTGGAGTAAGGGCCGAGTGGGCCAAATATCCGTCTGCATCTTGTATAGGACGGGGACTGCAGATGGGTGAGACATGTGGTAAATGCCTCATTCCATCCGCAGACCTCTCCACCCTGGACCGAATTAATCGCGGGGACGGGGTGTCGGATGTTTCCCGGGATTCCCTAGCCCTACAGCCGAAGGGAACACCGCGCTGCTTCAACAGAGTTTTTTCAATTGTATTCATTAGTCGTTTTTTATATACTCGTATATAATCGAAATGGGTTACTCGTGGGTTAATGACTTACATTTCTTTATATTTTTATGAACTATTTGTATAAATAATAAATAGACATGCATTGTTGCAAGTTGTCAATAATGCTTCATTACGTACAACATGAAGGTGGAGGTTCAAGTCCTGACGGAGGAAATATTTTTTTTCGCGAAATTTTTATTTCTAACTAGTTCATGAATTTGAGAATTGCTGACTTAAATGGCGAATATTAAGATATTGATCATTGAAGTTCAAATATTATTTTTCGCTACTTTCGCGCACCTGCCCTAGGAAAGGGGTATACTTTCGCGTACCTTGTCATATAATGAAGCGTTATCTTTTGTAGATTGCAACTTCTAGCCTAAATTTAGTATCCTGGACGAAACATTTTAATTGAAAGAAGCTAGTTTACTTTAATCTTCTAATACATATTCTTCAAATCACATGCGTAACAGCAAGATTTTCTAACGATTTTAAATTTTCGAACGGTAGTTGTCAAAATAAGCAGAGTAATTATTCTATATGCGGAAATGTTCACCCGATAAATAAAACTTCAACAAATTTTTAAGAAGTTTATATGATGCGATCGATAATTGTTTGGTTGCCACAACAGTATAATAGATTACGTAAATTTTTCTGAGATCCTGCTATTGAGTGTTTTCATCTCTTATTAAGGTCATGGAGCAGAAGTACATTATTTGGCGTCATAAAAGACAAATTTCTTCGATTCAACTGATAATGAGAGGGAAAACGATGATTCTTTCGACGCGAATTTTACTGTAATAAACGATTATGGCGACGGGAGATAGTTAAAATAGTGTTCAAAAGATTTTATAAACATTTACATAAAAAGACAGCCGTTGATTCATGGACACGGTATCAGTTTTTTTTATTTCCCTCCTACTTTACGAAGGTCTTTTCTTTTGTCCTCTTTTCTTTCAATCTTGAGGAATTTCATTCGTATGAGCTACGTACTAGACACGCCCTAATAACAATATTTGTCTCTTGTGAATTACTGTGAAAATGTTAGAATCCTGGACTCAAAGAGACAATAATTGGCCTCTTGGGCAGCTTTTTTAGATTCTAGCTCACTTTGCGATGTTTCCCTAGTGAAAATTTCATAACTTGTTTCCTTCATTCTTTATAGCGTGTATTACAATATGTCCCTTTCGTCGAAAACTCAATTTGCAAACATATCGAATAACAAGTGGCAGAGTAGATTTTGCTAGGCTGTTTAGCGATCGTTGCCTATGTATTACTGCAATTAAAGAAATCGTTATTCAACCTCAATTGTCAACCTGGGAAAAATAACAGCATCATAGAGGGAAATATGACCGTGAATTACGGTCCTTGTCGACATAATTATCAAATATTCCATATCCATTAATTGCCATTATGTCATCGTAGCAAGTGACTCTTGATTGAGTGACTCCTTTGATTTATTGCGGTTGACGAATGTAGAGGTTCGAGTTTTCTAGATCGATTAGTCTCCATTCAATCAATTTTTATTACCATTCGCTGATATTCGATCGAAATGGATGGGAACAGTATTGCATTCTGTTGATCCGCGGATTACGATAAATCTGAGAAGCTAAAAGCTTTATGAATTACCCGTCGACGTCTCCGATGGCACCATCAGTACTTCTCGAAGGCTGTCGCGACCTCGTATATTCTTATCACGCGGCATCTTCCACAGCCTTAACTTTCCTTCATGACGTAAACCGCAGACGACGTTACATCCCGCGCGCATTCCATCCCCGGATTCCAGTCCTCGTACGCATTTCATATCCTCGCAGAAAACATTTCATTCATGCCATCTATTTTTTTCCGTTCTACAAATGCTTCAATACTTTTCCTCCGGTGTTGAGCAACAGAGGAAAAAGGAGCATCGAAAGAATCCAAGGAGTGGAGAGAAAGTGACGTAGAGGAGGGGACGGCACTAATTAAGGCCCTCCTTGTAACGTGGCGTTTGCCCAGGGAAGGGGGCGGGGCCGCTCATCATGGGAAGCACGCACTTCAACTACACAAGGACGGGATGACGCAGGAGGACGAATGTGATATTCCGCGGAAAAAAGAATGTATTCGCGGGAACCAAACGAATGGCTGGAGTGCACAGTAAATCTCGGAAAGGGTCTCTCGACTATTTTTTCGGCGAAGGATAATGGAACCAACTGATGGATCGCGGCCAGAATGTTTGAGAACGGGCCCCAAAGCAACACGTTCGATCGATTTCCCCTTTCAGACACCTTTAGCGTCGCTTTTGAATGCTGAACTATTTGAGAGAGATGTGGCTCTTGGGTGTTCTTGCGGTTTGAATGACACCGCTCTGGAGTGGCTGATCTTCCATTGGGAAATATTCTGCAAATGGTGTTTATTCTGCCGCTGACGGCTAAAGCTATGTTGATTTGCAAGATGATGGGACGCTAAGCCTTTAAGAAGTGCGTGTTTTGCCATTATTGTTCGAATTTAATTTTAGTAATTTGGTGATTATTCAAAGAACTACTTAAAAATTAAATTTAAATTTAATTTAGCGAAGTGACTTCCACGGAGAAAGAAATTGAAGGAAGTGGAAATTATAAAGTTTACGTCTCGAATAAACTTCACAGATTCAGGCAAAGTATTGTGGAAATCCATAATAGGAAGACACTTATAAAAATGGTACTTTTTCCACACAATTATTTATTAAACAAATAAGAAATAACACGCACCGGTTTCGACGATTTATCGCCATCACCTGGTCTCATCATCACCAGATCGAAACCGGTCGTGAGTTATTTATTATTTGTTTAATAAATAATTGTGTGGAAAAGTACCATGTTTCTTAATGTCTTCCTATTATAAAGTTTAATTTCAGAACTTCATGGGTACAAACAAATTTTCTAAAGTACCTCAGCTGATAAGGAATATTTAGGAGTTATTATTTTTTTTCGCTGTAAATGTAGCGTATGGCAGGATTACAGCATTGCGCCTTTGTTTATTTTCAACCTCCAATAATTTCTCTAGGAAATTATCTGCTATTGTCAATAATACCCAAAACTTTGTTCCTACGTTATTAATAGCGTACTAAAGTACATGTACATTGTACATACAATTACTACTAAAATATAAATGCTCTTATAACGTAATTACAAAGATATTAAACTATAGCCATACAAAAAATACTTGTAGGGTTGTTCTGGGTTTCTTATAGGTCTCCACGGCCTCCGAATCAGATTGTGGAGTTACTTTTTATACCTTCACCATTACTTGAATACCACAGTGTTGACAATATATTAATTAAAACAGCTTTTCGCGAAGTAGTGCAATGCAGAAGAGATACAAGCTAGATTAAGGGAGAGGAATTTCTTCCACAAAGAGTTTCTGTGGGTACAAACATCCAGCGAAAAGGAGGATCAAAGAGATAAGCAGAAATATGTTCGAAATTAAAAATTCCTCCGTTGACCGGTTGAATATGCTAGAGGTGAGGTTCTCAGTGGTTCTCATTTTTCCCAGCAGATTAAAAATTTTTAGCAATATTGCTTCACAAGAATGTTCATCTAGAGATGAAAAAACTGTCCCTTATCGAAGCAATTGTTCGAATGTTAACGAAAATACATTTTCCGAATTGCGCGTTAAGTCCTGGATCATTCTCCATTAATGAAGATCGGCCATCAATTTTCTTTGGAAGGCATCTTAATTGGTTTTGAAATCTGTTCTAGTTTCGTTTCTTATTGCTTGTTATTTTTATGATGCTAATTAGCGTGGCTTCTAGTCTCAAGACTGATGTAATCATTCTCTAGTATAACATAATCTTGATATTCTGCTAATTAGCTCGTACTTAATATATTAAGATGTAGTTTTCTGTGATTTCAGAAATTCATCTACTTTTGAGTCATGAATTATTTTACTGCGTACAGCTACCCCTCCACTGGTGCACGACTTGCTGCTCAGGTTGTTTTATTTATAATTGAAGGAGGTTTTTCAGTACGATCGTATTCGTAGGTTATCATTCCATCAAACTAGTGAATTACCCAGAAGATAAGCGATAGATATCGTGGTTATCGTCGTTATTTTTCTGTGAATAAAATATAATTAGCTGTTATCCAGTCGTATACCAAGCGCCGAAAAGTCACCGAATGACATTTATTTTGGGCGCTTCAAACTATTACCTGTGGGAAAGCGGTTATATATTGAATTCTTTAAAAACGTTCGCATGCATTTGCAGTGCAGCGTTCATCACGTTTAAACTTTGAATGATTCGACAATGTAAATTATTTTACTTGGTACTGGATGTTCTTTTTCCCACCTAATTATTTGGGGTTAAATTTTTAATGGTTATTTAATAGAAGAGTGTATAAATTTTAATGAATACATTGTAAAATTAGGTGTTCCGAATGAAGAGGTTCGAGTTTTCTAGATCGATTAGTCTCCATTCAATCAATTTTTATTACCATTCGCTGATATTCGATCGAAATGGATGGGAACAGTATTGCATTCTGTTGATCCGCGGATTACGATAAATCTGAGAAGCTAAAAGCTTTATGAATTACCCGTCGACGTCTCCGATGGCACCATCAGTACTTCTCGAAGGCTGTCGCGACCTCGTATATTCTTATCACGCGGCATCTTCCACAGCCTTAACTTTCCTTCATGACGTAAACCGCAGACGACGTTACATCCCGCGCGCATTCCATCCCCGGATTCCAGTCCTCGTACGCATTTCATATCCTCGCAGAAAACATTTCATTCATGCCATCTATTTTTTTCCGTTCTACAAATGCTTCAATACTTTTCCTCCGGTGTTGAGCAACAGAGGAAAAAGGAGCATCGAAAGAATCCAAGGAGTGGAGAGAAAGTGACGTAGAGGAGGGGACGGCACTAATTAAGGCCCTCCTTGTAACGTGGCGTTTGCCCAGGGAAGGGGGCGGGGCCGCTCATCATGGGAAGCACGCACTTCAACTACACAAGGACGGGATGACGCAGGAGGACGAATGTGATATTCCGCGGAAAAAAGAATGTATTCGCGGGAACCAAACGAATGGCTGGAGTGCACAGTAAATCTCGGAAAGGGTCTCTCGACTATTTTTTCGGCGAAGGATAATGGAACCAACTGATGGATCGCGGCCAGAATGTTTGAGAACGGGCCCCAAAGCAACACGTTCGATCGATTTCCCCTTTCAGACACCTTTAGCGTCGCTTTTGAATGCTGAACTATTTGAGAGAGATGTGGCTCTTGGGTGTTCTTGCGGTTTGAATGACACCGCTCTGGAGTGGCTGATCTTCCATTGGGAAATATTCTGCAAATGGTGTTTATTCTGCCGCTGACGGCTAAAGCTATGTTGATTTGCAAGATGATGGGACGCTAAGCCTTTAAGAAGTGCGTGTTTTGCCATTATTGTTCGAATTTAATTTTAGTAATTTGGTGATTATTCAAAGAACTACTTAAAAATTAAATTTAAATTTAATTTAGCGAAGTGACTTCCACGGAGAAAGAAATTGAAGGAAGTGGAAATTATAAAGTTTACGTCTCGAATAAACTTCACAGATTCAGGCAAAGTATTGTGGAAATCCATAATAGGAAGACACTTATAAAAATGGTACTTTTTCCACACAATTATTTATTAAACAAATAAGAAATAACACGCACCGGTTTCGACGATTTATCGCCATCACCTGGTCTCATCATCACCAGATCGAAACCGGTCGTGAGTTATTTATTATTTGTTTAATAAATAATTGTGTGGAAAAGTACCATGTTTCTTAATGTCTTCCTATTATAAAGTTTAATTTCAGAACTTCATGGGTACAAACAAATTTTCTAAAGTACCTCAGCTGATAAGGAATATTTAGGAGTTATTATTTTTTTTCGCTGTAAATGTAGCGTATGGCAGGATTACAGCATTGCGCCTTTGTTTATTTTCAACCTCCAATAATTTCTCTAGGAAATTATCTGCTATTGTCAATAATACCCAAAACTTTGTTCCTACGTTATTAATAGCGTACTAAAGTACATGTACATTGTACATACAATTACTACTAAAATATAAATGCTCTTATAACGTAATTACAAAGATATTAAACTATAGCCATACAAAAAATACTTGTAGGGTTGTTCTGGGTTTCTTATAGGTCTCCACGGCCTCCGAATCAGATTGTGGAGTTACTTTTTATACCTTCACCATTACTTGAATACCACAGTGTTGACAATATATTAATTAAAACAGCTTTTCGCGAAGTAGTGCAATGCAGAAGAGATACAAGCTAGATTAAGGGAGAGGAATTTCTTCCACAAAGAGTTTCTGTGGGTACAAACATCCAGCGAAAAGGAGGATCAAAGAGATAAGCAGAAATATGTTCGAAATTAAAAATTCCTCCGTTGACCGGTTGAATATGCTAGAGGTGAGGTTCTCAGTGGTTCTCATTTTTCCCAGCAGATTAAAAATTTTTAGCAATATTGCTTCACAAGAATGTTCATCTAGAGATGAAAAAACTGTCCCTTATCGAAGCAATTGTTCGAATGTTAACGAAAATACATTTTCCGAATTGCGCGTTAAGTCCTGGATCATTCTCCATTAATGAAGATCGGCCATCAATTTTCTTTGGAAGGCATCTTAATTGGTTTTGAAATCTGTTCTAGTTTCGTTTCTTATTGCTTGTTATTTTTATGATGCTAATTAGCGTGGCTTCTAGTCTCAAGACTGATGTAATCATTCTCTAGTATAACATAATCTTGATATTCTGCTAATTAGCTCGTACTTAATATATTAAGATGTAGTTTTCTGTGATTTCAGAAATTCATCTACTTTTGAGTCATGAATTATTTTACTGCGTACAGCTACCCCTCCACTGGTGCACGACTTGCTGCTCAGGTTGTTTTATTTATAATTGAAGGAGGTTTTTCAGTACGATCGTATTCGTAGGTTATCATTCCATCAAACTAGTGAATTACCCAGAAGATAAGCGATAGATATCGTGGTTATCGTCGTTATTTTTCTGTGAATAAAATATAATTAGCTGTTATCCAGTCGTATACCAAGCGCCGAAAAGTCACCGAATGACATTTATTTTGGGCGCTTCAAACTATTACCTGTGGGAAAGCGGTTATATATTGAATTCTTTAAAAACGTTCGCATGCATTTGCAGTGCAGCGTTCATCACGTTTAAACTTTGAATGATTCGACAATGTAAATTATTTTACTTGGTACTGGATGTTCTTTTTCCCACCTAATTATTTGGGGTTAAATTTTTAATGGTTATTTAATAGAAGAGTGTATAAATTTTAATGAATACATTGTAAAATTAGGTTATTATTAAAATGTGTGATTCAAATCTTTATCGGAATTCTCTCGTTGTTTGGTGTTAAACGAAAAATTACAAAACGACCATGCATAAACATCCAACATTAACATAATTTACGTATTAATTGAGTCCGTGAGCACGTGAATTGGAATGCATGTTTGCCTAAAACTTGAGAAATAGAGATCACATTTTAAAAACTTCTCTAGCTATTACATTTTGATATTTTGTGGATTTTTAGCCATCTTTTATCTTCCATTTCGCCCTTGGTTCAACGCCAGGCTATTTAGAAGACCCTCTACGAGAAGGGAGGTTAATTTTTTAGTTAGTCATTTCTCGAAGGAAATTTTATCATAAATGATGATTGGACGAGATACGGATGATTAACATTTTAAAAGAATGCGTTAAAATTCGTAATTATAACTGCGACCGCGACTTACAGCTTAATTTCGCCAAAACGGTATGCCATATTTTCATCAAATCTGTCACTTTCAAAGAACATTCTCTCGACTACCATAATAGAAGATCGTAGAAGAGTAAACTGTAGTTTTTTAAATAATTCTGTTAGGTAGTATATTGTTGCGCAAAGTATTACTTAATTCTGAAATTAAATTAAAAACGATAATTATTTTTGTGTTGAATTTACAGCGCGCAGTGTTCATATTATAGATATTTTTGATAGATTTAAACCACGCAATTACTCAATGTATTGATCCTTTTCATTTTATTTAGCACGATAATAAGGAATTGCGGGGGTGCGATTATGTTTACATGGAGAATGCATGAAAGTTCTTTTGAAAATGTAGGACTTATCGCGAATTTCGGACATAGCACTAGTTACGAGATTTCGTTAGTTTTTTAAGTCACATTACTGCACCCCAGGAAAGGGGAGAGATTTCGAAAATTGCTTCAGACAAACTGTTCCGTTCTATTATCGTGTAAATCGTGTAAATGATGCAATTTATAAAAATTCCACACATTCTAATGCTATGTTTATAAACACCTAGTATATGCGTCCGAAACCGTTTCATGCGGTAGATTTGCTCCTCTTTATTGCCTTTCAGAGATGGGAATCCTCTTTCCTTTGGATACCATCGAGGAATGCGCCTGATTTTGCCATAACCCAGCTGTACATCACGGATCGATTCTATTCTTTCGCCACATGTGTTTCCTCTCATCCCCTTAACAGTGTCGGTCTTTGGAGATATCAGCGGAGATACGCAGAGATTGACGCGGAAACCGTCTTATTCGAAGCAAAAAAGAAGGAAACGTAACTCAGGACCCGAATCGTTCGGAATCCTATCGGATGTGTATCATCTGCGTGGAAATGATATCGTTTCGAAAGGAAATGTACGCTCTTATTCATTTCTGCCTTTTTGTTCCTATCTACGAAGCTATCGACTTTTGTCCTGCGGGATGCCATCCGGAGATTCCTCTGCGTTGCATCGGGAATTCCTCAGGGATTCTCCTCTTCCTCGAATCCGTAATTCTCGCAGAAAGCCCTCTTCATTTTCTAAAGCCGGCGGAAGGAAAAAAATCCTCCTCTGGATGCCTTTGTTTTTCTCGGCACGGAAGAAAATACGCCGGCCTTTTTTAATCATCGAAATGTTTTCTTTTCGGCATTCGGCAATTAATTTTTTTGGCTCCTTCCTACCATCCGGACTCGTCCCTGCTCGAGGCTCTTTGATAGCTCTTGAAGTATTGTTCTGTTTCTGAGTAAATTTGGTTAGTTAATTTCAAGTCGACTGGTGGCTAGTAATTGAGAACTTTTACCTTAGTTGCTCGTTAAGGGTTTCCAAATAAGTTCGTTGACTTTTCCGTTGTGCATTCTTCTTTTTTAAACTTTGTTTCCTCATTTTATTATGTAAGTTTCGTACCGTTGAATTTAAAGTATGTCATCGGAACGTTGGCGACAGCAATGTGTCCACATCTTACTTGGGTGGAAACCCGTGAATATTTTATACAATCGATTGGACCATTGTAAATCTCTTCAGTCTTGCTATGTTATGGTAATACACGAATTATAAGAGTTCGGTAGCAACGTTAACCAATATTTCGGTCCCTCCTGACTTCAAAGAATATTATTTTATTATTATATTATTTTATTATTACAACCTCCCTCAGGATAAGAAACAACAGGCAGGTTGCAAAGGAATACGACTGAAAAGTGAATAAAGTAGCAGGTTAGAAAAATTGAGCTATCGAGTGCTAGTTATTACGCATTTAACGGAAGGAGGGGTACTATGCTAGAACTTCTAGATCTGGGTGGGATAATTAGAGCAGAAAGAGATTAGGGAATTGGTCAAATATGAAGGGAGAGCTAGGGATTTTTTATGTTAAAGTAAGAGGGCAGAAAAAAAACAATTCTGTTGTTGAAAGCCATGAATAATCTTTAAAAGGGATTTCTTCAAAATTATTAGTTTTTGATCCATCAGGTTCAGAAAATGTTCAAGTTTATCGAGGAAGAATATTAAATCTCTCTTTAACACTATTGTCTATAAATCGATATAAAAGATAGAATGCATTCCATTAAGCTTTAAGAAACTTATATTTACTCATTCTGGAAATATATTGTGTAAGTGGGGAATAGTTATCGAAATGTGTCAATGGACCAAACATGTAAATCAGAATAGTAGTACTTTTTGTTGGTAAAAGACTCAAAATCCACATTGTACATGAATTTCATGTAATATTCGAAGTTCTGTTATATTTATAAAAGCGAATCGTTGAACTATTTTATTTTTAAGGTGGTTTAGCGATTCGAGATAACGACTGTTTACTTACCTTCCATTGTAAATCTGACGAATGAAAAATATACCGCAGAAAATAATTAACACATGCAATATGCTAGTTTACATTTCTGTATAATATGCGGCATGTCAATATCTTTCATACGGGACACGGTTGGAAAGCACTGGCCTAATGTAAGTGTCTGTTGATTGGTTGTGAGGGGCTGAATTAAGCTATCAGAGGCCTTGGGCGCAAAGATCATTAGGCCCCCACTACGAATTAGAAGTAAAAGTTCGAATTTTTCATAACATACACATACATACATCCTATAGAATTCTCAGTCGTTTCAGTACGACAAGAGTAAATAAACAAGTTTTGTATTACAATACATAGTCTATAAATTACAAAGAATTACGGATAGACTTTTTTACATTACACAGTGACATAAGAATATATATTATGTATCATTATATTAACTTAACTAATCTTGAATTATTTCTTGGAGGAAAAACCAAAATTGAAACCATTGCTATTGAGAATGTATTAGCACAGTCTTTTTGAGGCCCCATGAGGATGAGGCCCTCAACTGTCTCCTCTTGCGCCTAATTATCAGTCCGCCTCTGGCGGTTGTTGTAGTTAATTTCCTCATTTGGCCATTCGGCCACCAAGAAGTAGGACAAGCTTGAATAGTATTTTGAGAAAGAGAATTGATTTTCGAAGTTCTCCGCCGAGAAAAAACGTTCTTGAATTTTGGGAATCGTGATTCAGGTGGAGGTTATATATGCACGAAATTAACGAAATTTAATATAAGCATCCAAAGTGTTCCTCAGTTATGGAGAAAGAAGAGGTACATACATCCAAAACGGAACTCATTCTGTAATTGCCACTCGCAAACCGTGCTCTTCATACGGTGTCATGTTTCCGTTAGGTACGAATAGCAAAGCTCAAGAAATGACTGCATCCGAGCACAATGGAGAGGAGTGACATAAAGGCTGCAGTGGCCTCGAGTGGGGATGAAAGTCGAACATCTCCTCGGGTCACCAGAAGGTCATTCCGTTTTGCAAGCCGGTGGCACACTCCGCCCATCCAAAGAAACAATCAATCCGATGTCGCATCTTGCGCGATGCACTCATTTTCTCAACGTCTTTTTTCCATTTCAAATGAATCGTACATTGCCCTTCCCTTCGTTCCTTCCAGGCGACGTCTCTCCTTTCAAAAATTCGACCCGGCGACAGGGTTAAAGGCATTTTTCCCTTTAGTTTTATCGGTTAAGTGGATGCCTCGGGTAAAAGCGCTACGTGCCCTCGCCCAGTTTTTTTCCAGCGAGCAGATCCACAGCGACGTTTCAGTTCTCCACCGAGAGAAGTTAGATCAAAAATAAAGGGTCTCAGCCAAATCCTCTCGCTGGATGCGAGCGTCACAGCCTCCTTAAGGAACGGAGAAAAAGAGCATCTTTAAAGATAGAAAAATAAATAAAATTCGCCCCAATTAATCGCGGCGCCGCGGCACGAGACTTTTCCCCGCTTTTCCCCGCGTATTTCACGCTCCGTCGCACGTAATATTGCGAAGATTCTTCTTCATGGCGTCCCGGAAGTCGCGCGTTTTTTTCCCGCCCGCCACTAATTACTTTACGATTATTCCGCGTGCGTCGCTTCGGCTTGGTTTCGTCGCAAGGATTCGGCGCGCTCGTTCCTTATTGCGAGAGAACGAATGGAAACGTTTCGTTCGTTTGTTTTCCTTCAGAGGAGTGCTCTCGTTTCTGCACTAGTTTGGTTTACTCGAAAAAGGAAAGGATGCAGAAAGAAATGCCTGGATGCGCATTCGGTGTTTCAACGGAAAGGAGTTTATTGATATCCGTGGAACGAATTCGCAAACGTTGAAGCGAATTCTTGTTTATACGAAAATTAATATAAAGAAAGTGCGTACATAATGATAGTTTTTCGAGTGTTAGTTTGATTTCCAACTTATTACATTTGCTTTGAGATTTATTACCCAGCGTGCGATTTGAGCTTTGTCTTTGAGCCGTTCGAAGCTATAAAAACTGATTAATAAATTTTCAAGGTTCACTTTTTAGTATCCTTCATACATATGGAAAAATTCTTGGGTAGAATGCAAGAGACACTCTTTGTATCATTTAGGGCGGAGCGGTACAGTCAATGTGTTTTTGAATGAAATATGGAAGTTCAGCCATCGAAAGCTTTGACACTTTTGCCTGTAAACGTTAAAGGGTTCTTATCCTTCAAGAAATTCTGTATTATTCATTCAGATTCTGGTAATATATTTGGTATTTGCCTGTAAACGTTAAAGGGTTCTTATCCTTCAAGAAATTCTGTAGTATTCATTCAGATTCTGGTATAATATTTCAAGTTGTTCGAAGTAATTGAAGAAGAAAGCATGGTAGAATCGATTAAACATTTCAGCAAACTTTCTATTTTATTTTATAAATGAATATGTCATAATTATATTTTATTTTAAAAACGATGTTAAATATTTTAGGTAAATATTCATGGAATCCATATATGTTACTATTCCTGTAATTCAGTTATTGTAACAATAACTTGGATTCTTACACATTTTCATCTAAGGCATTATTGTAGGGTGGATTTAATACATTTTCCTTACGAGCTCATATCCAAAAAATGACATTTTGTCGCGATAATTGCATTAGATGAATAGTGATCGTAGAAACACTCCTTTTAATTCAAGGTACTCGTAGAATCCTTGGCAAATTGGCGCTATAAGTTGATAAAGAGGAGGGTCGATCACCCCAAATGCCTTATTGTACACTTATTCTAATTATTTTGATGATATACGAGCGTTACGTTACAAAATCATGACCCTTTATTCGCTGCAGTTGCGGATTAAAGTAGCCGTATGTAAAAATACATAACTATTTCACCGGCGAAAATATTTAATGTGATTTATTTTGGAGATTAAAATGACGATTTTAGTTGGCACATAACCAACCGTACATATCTTTGAAAACTGTAATAGTTTTTATGAGGTGCAATACCTTTGCTAACCTTACCTAACTCTTACCTTGACGGTGATAAGAGCTTTTATTTGCAACTGTGTGCCATGTAGTCGGTTGAAGATGACCTCACTTGCGGAATTTCTTTTTTAAGAATAAGATGTATTTACGTAACTTTTTCGTAGAATTTATTCTGTCCTCTCCCACCTTACCAACCGGTCGCTTAGTCTTTTGCTTCAAAACTATTTTCCCGCGCTCTACGCAATAGTTCCTTTACCTATGGCATCATTTTCCGTTCCGGAAACATCTCAGCGGCATTTCCCCGCACACCTCTTGCGACTCCGTCATCAAAGCTTCTGATTTCACGATTAACCTGCCATGACAATTAATCACACGTATCACCTGTGGATTTTTCTAGCAATAAATTAGCATAATGCGTTAACTTAAAGGCCTTCAATCATCGTTGCATATAACTTATGGCTAAGGGCCAAGTTGTGAGTTAATCAAAGATTTTTTGGTGCGTCGGAAGTTTTTATCTTGCTTTCTTTTTGGATGTAAGGTGTTCTCTCTTACCCTAAATGCGATGTGGAGAAGTTCCAGGCATATTGTCGTTAATTAAACTTTTCGCCACCCTTGATGAGTAACCCGGTGAAATATCTAGGCGTTGTACAGTTGTTAGAACATCTTCCTTGGTTCGAATCACAACCAGGTCTATATTTTTAATTTCTAGCAATTTTTGGGGTTAATATTCCTCGTCTAAGGATTTTACTCGTTGTAAATTAATTCTTAATTTACCACTGAAAGATCATTATGTATAATTTAGTAGTTAGAATTCGAATATTTAACCACAATATCGAGACAACTGTTTGCTGTCATAAGATTGGCCATGTTTGCCAGGAAATCTCAACTTTTGAATTTGGTTGCGTGTCTCAATGTGTTTCCATTGGGTCAGCATCTTTAAGCTATGGACTTTTGATTTTGTATTTCGATGGTGCAAGACTTGAGGTTGTACCGTCTCAATTATTAAAGGTGTTTTACAGATTAATTACCTATTACTAATCTGATCACAATCCCGTTTGTAGACGACAAGGATGTAGGCTTATGTTTTTTAAAGTACTTATGTGATTCTCGTGAATAAATAGAGGTATCTATCAGGTAGGTCAATAATAGAGTTACCTTTATCCTAAGTATCCTGACAGTTATTTTATTGAAAAGTGGAGAGAATCTGATTTATCATTACTAAGGTGTGCTTAACGACTAAAACTTTCCCAGCTAATATCTCGGTTAGGTTTTGGCACCGTGTTCTATCATCAAGCAGCAATTACTCGCACGAACGATTCATTATCTCTCTATTCTATCATCGGTCACTTATGATACGACCCTCGCTGTTAGAGATTCTCTTGATGACCCACGCCATGCTTCAATCTCGTCGTTCACCCATCTCGGTAATTAATTTCTCAGGTAAACCACATTGAAAGGATTTCCCTCGTTTACGTTGAGGTAGTTATCGCCGATTGATTTGAATGCACCGAATGCCTGTAATTGGCAGGTTTTACAGCTGAATCGGTGAATCGAGCCCTTTACGAAGCTCGTTCGTTCCTTTTATTATGCTTTGATGAATATGGTAATTATAGTGTGAGCATGGCCAGATTACGGCTGAGCAACGTCAACAAGGAAATCTGCTAACAGAGTACGTACGTACGTTAACTGAGGGTAAATGCAAAATATCCTGCAAAATGTGTAACAAACCAGCAGCTACATTTATTTTATGCAAACCGCCTATTGGTTTGTGCAGTATTCTATTTGAATTTATTTCTTTTGTATTTATGTTGATGACAAATTTATATTTTACGGATAAAAGTTGCTTATATAATGCGAGCCTATGGTTGTAAATTTCCAGAAATCTCCGTGAATATTTTCCACGCACGAACTTAACTTTGGCGGTCCAAATTTGGACATATGATCTATCATTACTATAGTTTAGAAGCCATTTTGAATATTATGGAGCCCTAACTTTGGGACCTTGATAAGGCATCCTAGGGATAATCGAAGTAGGCTCTCGGGAAGACTTAATTGAAGGCCACTCATGAACTACGCCAACCCCAAATTTGTATCCCCTCAGAGTCCCTTTATTATTTGTAGCAATATTTTAAAATTGCTTCGACAGCTTGGGTCATTTCGCACAAAGGTCCCCACCGGGAATCGAACCCGGAACAGCTTTCACCAAAGTTGAACGCATTACCCACGAGGCTATCTGGAGGCTTATCTTTTGAGAAGGTCCTTGTAAAATCCACGTGGAGGACCTCGTAGGACCTTAAGCTGAATGTTAAGAACCAAAATCTGCTGCTCCGGAGTAAAGAGGAATTAGATTCGGTCCTATAGTAATCTCTAACTTAATAAATTGATGTACCTTTGTCAACTTAGTGCTTTTAGCGGGACTTTTTCGAAATGCTCCTCTACTCAATTTTTGAGTCACAAATCCCATCGGTGTTCTCAACGTTTCTCGGGGTATAACGGAGGTAACTGTGCTAGATTCCTTGCATCTCGCCCAATCGCCATTCCGCTCACGCATGCAGAAAGTTTAAGCCGGTATCTTTTAGGAGAAAAAATAATTTATCGATGGCGGAAAAAGTTGCCTCCTGGATCCGTCGTCCCAATCCTCAGTAATGTCTTTTCCAATTTCATGTGAAGCCGTGGCGGTCGAAAGATGGAGACGTGAGGAGCGGTGTGGGGTGCGGAGAGGCGGGAGAGAGTAGGTGGCGGTGGGGGGTAGAAGTCCATGTTGGCGGAGCTGCCCGTAGCATCTGCCTCCGCCCCCCAGGCCACACCGCCCCAGCCGCCCCCTGCCCTATCCATCCACTCCTTAGAAGCTGAAGAGGATCATAACAACGATGCACCAGAAGGGGATGGACTTCCCCCAGGTGAGACATTATGTTACTCTCGTGATGTAGCTAATGAGATTACACCCTCAACTAAGCAATTGGCTCGCTTGTTAGCTTTCGGCCGGAGCGGGAACGTATGAGGACGCGGGCCGATAGATGGGGATGGCGAACCTGTGGCACGCGTGCTCAAAATGACACGTGAGAGAGTTAGTTTGACACCTATTGTGCTATCCTTTTTATGCATTGTTCACATAGGAAACTAAAAACTATTTGAAGTTAATTATTTTAAGTAGTTGCTGACCTCGGGAAAGTAGTTGTGGATCTCGGTGTCGGAATGACCTTTTAAAACCGAGGTCCCAGCTTCGAGTCCTGGCTAACCGTGTATTTCAGGGCTTTGTGTGTTTTCTGGGTGATTGTATTTTTCGTTTGTGACTGTGATCGTTCAAATTATTAAAACGGATGTAATCGGAGATTCCCGTTTACGTTAAAGAAATAATAAATAAAAAATAAAGAATTGTGAATTCCGTCCCTGAATATTGGGTTTTCGTCAATGAGAGCATCGTAAGCCCAATGTAGAGGCGTTATCACGGATAATTTTGGCATTAATTGCTACAATATGTCCTCAGATCGGCCTTCAAGTCCTTTATTTCATCAAATCGGACACTTTTCCGACCGAAGGTCCGCTCTCTTTGCCCTAAGCGATGGGATTTTGTAAGACCGTCGTTAGTGCGACGAAAACATGTATACAAAGTAATAAAGCAAACCAAAGTAGTTTTGATTAATGGAATATATCAAGACCAGCTATGTAATGGATACACGTCGAAGAAGGCGAGAGTCGCCTCCGGTCCGGTCGCCAAATTATGTCTTAATTGGGTTAGATGTAAGAAGAGACTTGTTAGTCTCAATCTTGCCCTGAATAAAGTCCTTTATTATTATTATTATTATAATATATCATAATAATTGTTTGTCCTAATTTATTGGAGCATCAATATATTTATAAATCGATTTATACCCTTCATTATTGTAAACTCCTTTGTCAATTAAAAATCCTGAGAGTTTACATCCTAAATTTATATTGGTAAAATTTCTAATCACAAAATTATTACTTTATCGCATACACCATAGATAGCCGCACCTGATACTGTTGGGTGCGGTTCCCAAGAATATGTCCAACTCAGAAGCACATAATTTAAAAACTTCACTTACACGCCTCAGAAATGTCAAATCATTTAATTATCCCACGGACACACTACTTAGGAAATGAAAATTTCTTAATGTGCAAAATCTACCCTTTTGGCAATATATGAAGAATAACTAATGAATTCATCAGTTTATATTGTGATAGGAAGTTCCACTAAAGATGCTAAGAATCCAAAACTTCGGTTCGATTTTTTGAGGTATAGCCAATCATATATTTAATATTTTTGCTTACGGTTTGTTTTCAAAGAAAACTTTGCCTTCGGCTATTTTTTCATTTTAGGTTTGCTATCAATCAGTATATGACCAATCGAACGAATAACGTTTTTATTTAGTCAATACGAAGTCTCTTCTTCTTTATATCGCATTTCTCCGTACTCTATTCCTATTTGTCTCAATATTCTATTTTTCTCCTTCTAACATTTCACGATTATGCGTTTGAGAGTATCTTAACAACGCTCGTTAATTTTGTATCAATTATTTAACAAATCGCAAGACTCTTGAGCTATCCAGTTTTCTCGAAAAGAATTAATTTAGGCAGCATTTCTCTCACCGTATACACAGTATTCAGAGTATTTATTTGAATACAATAAATTTAGCCTAATCTGGTGTGAATTGGTATAGAAATATAATAATATAAATAATACGATACTTGCAACTTTCCATAGGTTTTATAGAGTGAGCATGGTATGCGCAAAATCCGTCACCGGAATGAAATAATCATAATAATAATTTTTATTAATCACATAGGTCCATACATAATAGAGTATGACAAGTCAGATGAAAAAAAATATATTTAACTAGTAGACCAACACAAGTACAGATTTTTGCTAGTATTTTCCATACCACTCTTTTCCAGTAACTATAAGTAGGTATACAACTGTTTTATACATATAAGTGGGATAACCAAGTATAATATACAATATGAGGATAAGGTAAACCAAACACAAAATTGTAGAGTGAAGTAACCCAAAGTTAATATACATATTTCCATGACACAGTTATATGTAGGCACCAGGATTTAAATATACAAAAAATAAACACTCATGTTTATAGAAATACATAGTATATAATAATTTATAACAATACTGCATCTATAGAATGGTTTATGTGCTAGTTGTCCAAATATGCCGTAATCGAGTAGTATGGTTTTTCTAGGAGATATTAAAAAAAATTTAAATCTGTAGTAAATCAAGAGTACCGTTTAATTTACTACGAATCTAAATTAACGCTTGCCAGCACTTCCTTGTGGCTTTCAAATTAGCATCTCTGACAGTTTTGATTCCAATTACTCAGTTACAGCCACGTATACCAGTTCGGGATTTTCGTGGGAAAACTTGTATAGATTCAACCGATTCTATCGCATTCACATCGAGTTTTTCTTCAGCAAGCTTTCCAGTTGGATACTTCAGGCTTAGGACACGTGAGACAGTTCCGAACTTGAGAGGGAAGCTGGGATTTTGTTTAGTATCGCTGCTTTAAGTAGGCTGCCGAAGTTTGTGTCAATGTCTGGCCTCTTTGGGAGAGTGGTTTTCGAAGTGGGCGTTACCGCCCGCTGCGGAGGCTGATGGATTGCCAGGGGGACGCTGATGGAAAAGGAAACAACTGCGAGAGGGTCAAGAGATTCCCGGGAATTGATAAGAGTAAGATGTAAATTCAGATACAAATGGAAGTCAAAGCTCTGCGAATCAGCGCACGGCCAATCTATTTTGTCACATCTGTACTTTATGGTTGAAGTACTTTCTACCTGTACATTTTGGGTACCTTTTAGCCAGTGCCGACTTTTCATCGTAAATACGGTTAAAATGACCAAGTACGAGTTTAGATCAAACTTGATCGGTGTTGTAGTTGCCGGTTATCCTTTTTTACCAGCTAAATTTAAAATTAATATGTTCAATCTTGACTTCGTGGAATGCTGTTCTAACAATCTTAAATAAAAACGCTTGGTAACTTCCAAATATATGTGTACAGTCGCGACCCGTTTCAGAAGATGTTGATACGTTAACGAAACCGCTCGCGACAATGCATATATATTGTGGAGGTTACCAAGTGTTTTTATTTAAGATGGGAAGCTAAATTTTATTTAGATCTTAAATATGTATAAGCTGGAATAAATCAAAGTATTACTTCATTTACTCTTTTCAAAAATCTTCCATGTTCCTGTTGATCTGTATCTGAATTAGGCTATTTCATGTATGAAGTATGGTGGTGTACAGTTCACGCATAGAGGCATGGCTCATTCTAGTAGTAGTATTGTTAGAAGTGCTTCGACCACTAAGGTCATTTCGCACATATGGCTTCCACTGGGAATCGAACCCGCGACCGCTTCCACCGCAGGCAAACGTGCAATCTACTTAGCTATCCAGGAAACCTTCTTTCTCTTTTATAATTCAGCTGAACAGTAGTTAATCTATACGTATGTCAGTCTTACCGTAAAGATATCTGATTTTCTGTCAGCAGATTCCTTGGTATCGAAATAATTATCGAAACTAAATATTTCATTATTTCAAGAAAGTTCCCATGAGAGAGTTCTTATGAAACTTTTAGTGAGAATATCAAGTTTTTTTTGTGTAATTGATACCTTGAATCGATTTAACTCTTTCATATTGGCATTGATTCTCCTCATCGACATTTTATGCGTAGGATTTTTTGAATTTATCGTATATTTGCCATAATATAAGAGTCATTAAGCTGTCGTGTAAGCTATATAATATTTTTGCTATGTGTTGGCGACTCGCAATATGTTGGTAAAAACCAGTCGTTATGCAAATGCGCTTTCTAATTGAGTAATTTCGGAATTTTTCCTTGCATCATAGTTTTCTTGCTATAAATTATGAATCAAACTCAAAATTACCCTATTTTACCTAGGGCACCTATGTCACATCATATAGAATGTTTCAAGATGGAAAATAATTGCATTCCTCTAAGCGGCATCTGGTCGTATAAAGACTAAAGAAAGCAAAGTCAACGCCGTTATCCGCAAATTCAACATCCATGAATAATAATAATGATAATATTTATTACAGTACGTGCATATATGCATACATGTACACATATATATTTACGAATGTCTCGAATACTACATGAATGTTGGTATTCGTGGCATAAAATTCGTGCTTTTAAAATACGAAGTTATTCATCTTATAGATGGAAAATGTGCTAACGAGGTCGTTGTAGAAGTGTTATACCAGAAAATACTACGTAAACTTCCCTTTAATTGAGTGAAAATTGTCGTGGATTACTTGTCTGGAACATCTAAACAAAGGACTGCGGGAAACGACATTTTGGATGAGTGAATATGTATTATAATGTAAGACGCCAGGAAATTGAATACCCATGGAGAAACAAGTGAAAATGTCGACATGACTGGAACTCGAACCCAGCTTTCCCACTTTCCAAGTAGGTATTGTAACATTTAAACTTCCAATCAAGCATTCCTTCCTTTGTTTTGCCGGTGCCTCAACAAGGACGTGGCTGTGGATGATGCCTCACAGTCGGGATAATTCACAGCGTCGTTCCCTATGAAGTCTCCCGAATGTTCTGATAGATTAGCTTAGTGTATAGAGCACCCAACCGGCAATTGGGAGATCCGGGTTCGAGTCCCAGACCCGTTAGACGTCATTCATGCCTGTTTCTCCTAGAAAATTTTTCCTACGTCAGGCGAACGTATGGCACGGGTACCCAAAGAGGCACGCGGAACTCGGGCTGAACTATCCTTGTTTTGTAGTCTTCTTTTAAATATAGATGTGGATTCAGAGTAAAAGATGTGGATTCTGTCCAATAGTAATGACACAGTACTTCAATCACTACATCGTAATCCCATCGCTGACATAATAAAATAGATAACATCAGCATCTCACTCTATGGTTTGGTACTATATTGGCAGGGAAGTCCTTTATATTTATTAAATATGGCATTCTTGTCACAAAAGGTTCGTCATCCCTGTCCTAGATGCACGCTTTTACTTGCAAAGTTATCATAACCCCTTTCCTCATGGTAGTTAGTGGTTAAAATATCAGCCGGAAAAGAGGGAGACCTGGGTTCGTGTTCCATTCATATCGATTTTTTCTCATTTCTCTTTCCGTAGGTTTTAAGGCGCATGTCTCTGAGAACAAAGCTCAAAATCCTCTTTCTTCTGAGTGAAATACTCACTCGCAGTTTCAGCATTCGTGATATTACCGGTAACGAATTTATGGGGCTCCCGGATAACCAAGTGGGCAACGTGTTCGATTCCTATGAAAGCGGTTCTGGGTTCAATTCTCGGTGGGAGTCTGCTTGCGAAATGACCTCAGCTGTCGAAGCACTTACAACAATACTACTACTGCGAATCCATGTTTTGCGGATGCGTAGGTGCTGTTGTAATGAAATCGATGGAAAAGTTTCATCGCCTTTAAAAGTTTTTTGACTTTTCGTTCGTCGAATGATTCATTCCCTGTTCAATGCTACGTAAGGGATTGTATAATTTATAAAAAAGGCATTCGCGGGTAAGTTGGTCGAAAAGAGTACGATGAAACGAAATTCCCTAGTTCCCTGAGGCATACGCCGCTCTGAAAAGCGCGTGAAAAACTTCCGGTCCCCTGACGGCGACAAATCCACTCCAATGAATTAGGTGGGATTAAATCATCACTCTCACGAGCTTCCTGATGGAATTTTCCCTGAGAATGGAACTGATTAATTTTTTCCTTTGTCGGTGAAACTGTTCTTTCAGCATGGGAAGTTAAAGTATGGCTTTAATTTCCCTCCCTAAGGGTGAATCCCTTGTCGCTCCTAAAATAACTTAAACTAAGCTGAACTAAAGTAATATTTAAAATATTTTCGTTTGAAGAAAGCTTTCCTAGCTTCCACGGATGCTTACGTTCATTTTCCTGTTAAGTTTTACGTATTTCTGATTGAAACATATGGAGCTTTGTTCAGATTTACGTATTTATTTATTCAATTCGTAATAAAAATATGTAACGTACCAATTACTTTTAACTTTTAATAGATTCAATAAATACAACTTATAGACTAAATCATAGAATTAAGTTTATTAAATTATGAGAAAAAAGCTACGACAGCAATTAGTAGTAGTAGTATTGATTAAAGTCCCTCGACTGCTTGGATAATTCGCACGATGGTCCCCACCGAGAATCGAACCCAAGACCACTTTCTCCGAAGTCGAACGCGTTGCCCACTTGGCTATCCGGGAACCATGACAACAATTACGAGTAATGCTAATCGAAATAATCGTTTTTCGATAGTAATCGTTTCTTTATTACTAAAACGAGCAACATTCGAGTAGTTTTGATTTAAAATCAGAAAATAATGCATAACGAATAAGATTATCGAACTTCCCTTTCTTTAGGCAGTGTATCCATATGAATATATAAAATGGCGGTCAATCTCGAAGTTAATTCGAGTGCGCATGTATGTATATTGCAATGAGAATCAATTCCGCGTAGGTCCTTCCTCGCTCTGTCGCCTACGCATCTCTTCGTAGGCGTAACTACGCCTTATGACGTAAACATTGGCACATTCCAGAGTCAGAGTGCGCATTTCTCACTCGCTCCTAAGTGTTCATAGCAGAAAGCGTAGCTACTTCAACAAGCATTGTCCATGAAAACGAAATGTACTTCTTTGGAAAGGTTAGCGAAAAGAATTAAACGCTGTCAACATTTTTCACTTCTGCTTATCCTTTGATTTTAGGACGCGTGCCTAATAGTGCTATGTAAACAGCGTTACCCTTGTGTTCTTCTCGTGATTTCTACGGGAGTTTTCCCGTTCCAATTCTTTGTAAGCTGGTTGCACTTGCGAGTATCTTTGGCGTTGGTGGGTTTCACAGTGTAGTTTGCTTAAATAGCAGCCCGAAAACGGACTGAAATCAGTTCCACACTGTGGTTGAGATGTCAGATCATTATCCCGAAAAGTGGAAGACCTGGGTTCGGGTCCAGATTTCGTTGACGCTCTCCTCTTCCGTTTATTCTCGAGGAAAATAAATTTTATAGGTTAAAATATGTTAACTTTGTTAAAGTTTCACAGAAATTTCGCTCCATAACATTAATTTCACAGAAATTAATTGTATGAAGTTTCACAAAGTCACAAATAAATGTTAATTGTGGACAGAATAGCTAGGAACAATTGCTAGTTTCGAGAATATTTACATATTTACCATGAAGTGTTGTTTTCATGTTCCCATCTATTTTTGTACTTTCAGGAAGATGTGAATGTGTACTGCTGGACAAACATCATCCGTTTCTTGTAAATTTATTATTATTTTTATATTTCGGCGAGGTTAGTCTAAAATGGCCTCTCTTTCACCTAACCTATGGAGATATTACATAATAACAATATTACACTGATAACCAAAAACAAATTACTACAATAAAATCTAGAAAAATAAATCAATACACCCAAAAAACCGGCAAACATAGATAACAGGTACTTAAAAACAGTAGATAAAAATTAATAGGCTGTCAAATCGTTAAATAAAAACTAATACATACAATACTAAACACACAGAGATATTGGTTGTACGGAAAAACTAAAAAAATAGGTTTATGAAGAAAAACCCACGATGCGGGAAAACAACCACACAAAAAGGGGGGCGGAAAAACAGTATGTGCTCCCATATAGCCAAGTGGGCAACCCGTTCGACTTCGGTGAAAGCGGTCCCGGGTTCGATTCCCAGTGGGTGCGCACGTGCGAAATGACCTAAGCTGTCGAAGCACATTCATCAATACTACTAATATAAGTATAATATTCCATAAGTTTGATTTTCATTATCAAGAAGTTTCACCAAGAACAAACACCCTGTTCAATTTTAGTCAAATATAAGAGTTACTGCTTATCTCTACTCGAAACTTTACGTTTACGTTTTAGGTTTACGTCATCCTGTAAAATAATCAGATCTCCCTTACTTTCCTTGCGGAACCAGAGTGCTAATAGTGGAGAAAGTCCTTGTGTTACACAATTATCTTGTGAATACAGTTTTCGTATAATTCTGTGAAGAGTGACCAAAATGCTTGCCATTCATCGGCATCGTTTCTATTATCAGAGGCGGAAACAAAACCGATTGTGAGGCGAAGGTAAATGATAGACACATTTATCACTGTCTCAAGCCAAAAGGTTGATGAAATACATTCTATCGGTGAAGGTATAAAAGGAGGCGGGTTAGGGTAGAAGCCGATTAAAATTAAATCATGTATTCCGTTCTCGCTTAATTATTTGTCGGCAGATTTACTGCCGTTGACGTTTTTATTTTTCATTGTTTTGTCTGCGATACAGTACCTATATAGTTATTGCGATCGTAGCAGTGGAAGGTAATGACTCATTTCCGCGCATACGGCGAAAGGAATGTGCCTCTCTCACCTGCCTTTATTGTTCTGGAAAGGAAGGATTGGTCACCTTTGGAAGCGGAAAATAAGCCTTCCGCCCGATAAAACAAAGCGGGTCAGCATCGACCAGCCAAATCCCGCGTAATGCCCCTTCCGCCGGATATCGAGCGGCCGCTGTCTATGGAAACCTAGCGGCGATCTCTCCGTGCGCCGTGTCATGCGTGCACGCGTGACCGTGACCTCTCGAAACGCGTTATCGTTAAGCCGCAAAACAGCGCTCTTTCGTTCCTCTCTTTCTTTTTCTCGTCCTCCATTTTTTATGCGCGGGGGAGGTTCGATTAAGTATGGATCGAAGTCGCTTGTCGGATCGCGTTTTTCGGCTTTCGGGAGACAGCGTTGGACTCCCAGAGGCGTCACTTTCGTGTCTTTCCAGGTGATTGTTTATTTAAGGCATTTACTAAGAAAGGTAACGCCAAATTGGAGGAACGGAGTGGCACTTTTCCTTACGGCTCCGTGGCGTGTAGCTCATTTCGTGTTCTCTTGAATTATACAGCGAATTCTTTCTGACTTTATTGAAATAACATTTCATTCGCCAACTGATGAAATGTTAAAATTTTTGGCTCTAGAAATTAGGGATACGTCTGATGCCGGGTACATCCTACCCTTTTTATCTATCTCGTGCAATACTCCCTTTTTTCCATTTTATTTTCATTCCATACTTTGCTCGCAGTCTAACTATAACTATTTTATCTATTCAAAGTGATTGTTTGTTGCATTAATACTTTTCTTTACTGTCGCAGCCGTTTCAGATCAGTATTCTATGGCACTTTTATTGGCTTTTTAAGGTATTCTCTACTATCTTATCTATAAGGCGAATGAAACGGCTGTGTTAATACATTAGAGATTTGAAAAGAAGCTCCAAAAAGCCGTGGTTTTCAAGCAAAGCAACCGTTAGGAAATTTCAAACAGCGGGGATAGAGTTCTCCGTGCGTTTTATTCTCCGTAAGTTTTATTCTCAATACATATTTCGGCGATTGCGTTACCATCTTCAGATATAAGAGAACTGAGTGTCGTGGTAGCGGTATTTATTCCTTTTGTGGTGTGACGTCAATGAGGGAAATCAAAATAGATGAAGGTATCGGTCCCATATCATTATTCACAATGCGTTTCCGGTTTCTATGTATGAATAGGTTTTCGTATGTGTCAAGTTTTGAATTCTTCTGTAGAGATTAATTTGTCAATTTTTGTTGTTGTTTTCTTGAACATGCTATGGGAATCTTGATTTATTTATGTTTATAGTCCGCCATATGGTAATTGAAATTGGCCTCTATTTTTCTTTTTGTCTGTCCATATTAAACTTTGTCGCAATCTCTACTTGATAGTTCGTAGATGTGGTTGTGGTTGATGATGGAATTGGGTCTTTAGGGTTTTGAAGAAGATTTGATAGTGGCGATTGACAAATATTGAGGTGAAGTTGATTTAGAAAATATGGGCTTATATTGCTTATTCCAGGTTCGAAGGGTAGTTTTATGAATTTATNTATGTAGATGTAGTCAGAAACTGAATGGAGTTTTAAATTTATTTCCTTACTGAATGATTTATTCCATCAGCATAATGCCATGTCTGTAAATTTATAGCCATGAATTCAATTTGCAGGACTCAAGCAGCAATTGCAGGGGCTGTTACTATGTTAAATGTACTTCCTGAGAAATTGAATCCTGTGGTGAAACCATTGATGGAGGCAATTAAGAGAGAAGACAATGAAGTCCTCCAGTCCCTGGCTGCAAATCATCTGACGTATTTGGTGGACAGGTGTTCTCTACGCTCAAGTCCTTGTCCAAATCCTAAAATCATCACCAATTTATGCACTCTTCTTTGCTCTGATCCAGAATCCACTCCTAGGATTTCAGTAAGTACAGCTTGGTTTATTTTTCATGCATGTTACATATATATATATATATATATATTATAGTCTTATTCCTTTCGTAGTGAGTGATTTCATGTATTGGATACTTCTACGTGAGTCTCTCTTAAGTATTTTCACATCTACAAACCCTTGTTTTACTACTCCGTTTCCATTTAAATTATCATTCCTTTGAGAATTATAATTAATGACAGGTCTGCTGGTAGGTGGGATTTATTAACATTTATCGTGCCTAAATAAAGAAGCTATTTATTTTTTCTAATTTATAATTATATGTGGAGACTCCTTATAAAAGACTAATGTAGGGTGTAAATAATTCTGGGAGTTCTTATACATTTTTGTTGCATAAAGTACAAATTTCCAGGTTATTGGCAAATGTAATCTCCGATCACTAGAACTTCGTTTAATTGAAAGAATTCATTTAAATCCTCCATTTCTGCGTCCGCTGTGCTAAACAGCGACTCGTTTCTGATTTTTTGAAAATTCGAAAGCGGACCTGCAGGAAAATGTTTCATAATTGACACCCAGAATCTCCGCAATGCGTGCAAATCAAAGGTAATTGCTACAGAGCGCAATATTCACCAATAATCGAGGGAGATTTTTCGAACTCTCAGTCCCATATTTTGACCACCGTTTGTCAATTTCTTTCCATTATGAGAATGTCATGGCGTTGGTAATGTTATAGATCAGACGCCTAGTTTTCTCCATATTTAATGTACGAGTATGTAAGCATTTTAGAACGTTGGACTATTGACAGATAGTATAATCTCTACTTAAACCGGCTACCTCGGGTCTACATATCTCGCCGGTTAATCCGTCGTGTGCCTATATACTTTGTCTTTACAACGTACTCGTACATTTTTATATGCATATATATTCCCACACGAAAAAGATTTTATTTTATGTTTTGACACCTTTTGTTTAAAGAAGTAGAAAATATAAGTGTGTATTCACAAAATGTCTTCTATATTCTCATTCGAGAATAGCCATTCCGTTACCTTTCTTTGAAAAACAGACTCTGCACTTACATTTGTAACATCTATTGGAAGGAGACTATATATTTTTGGCCCGAGATATATATACGAATGTTTGAAGACGTCGCATCTCGGTCTTGGTACTTTTACAAATCGGGCTCCCGTATAGCCAAGTGGACAAGGTGAAAGCGATCCCGGGCACAATTTCCGGTGGGAGTCTTTCATGCGAAATGACCCAAGCTGTTAAAGCACTTTTAACAATACTACTACAACTTTTACAGATCGTGTCGATCTCAGGCATTCTTGGAGTTCTTGAGGTTTCATTCTGTTTCCTCCCCTAAAATAATATAATTTTAAAACCTTATTAATAAATCAGTGCCTTAAAGACAAAATTCCCTCACTTTTAAACAACGGGAGGTATGCTCAGTAGTCTGTTTACGAAGAGTTATTCGTATTGACTATTTTTGATCTATTTTATTTAGTAGTGGATTTACATTTCTATAGAATTATTGCGTCGTGCATTTCTACGTAAACAGGCCTTTGTTCACTTACCTAGTGAAAAAAGGCCGGTTAATGAGAAGCTAGCTAAGAGGAATTATGTTGTCTTTTATACTGCTTCAATTATTTAGGTATTAAGGAGTATGAATATTTTTTTTACCTTTTCTTGCCACCATCAAAACCGTCACATTCCTATTGTGCATTCATTTGTGAATAGTTTTAAAGACGTTTGTTATGAAATTCGAACATTATTTAAGTCTCAATAGGCGAAATTCTCATCTTTTGTATGTCATTCACTTACACTAATTCACGCTTAGGTTTGCAAATATAGCGATCGAGATTTTTATCCTTAATATTATAGTATGTCTTAAATTTTCTCCCTTGAGATATTTTCTTCGCTTGAAAGGTCGTTTCAGAAATATTACTTCCAAGATTGCAAATGACCTTTACTGTAACGTTTACGGGTGCATTAATGAACACGACAATATTAATGAGAGTTAATTACTAAGGATAGGTGCAACACAATGGTGATTGAGGATGCGTATTAAGAGGAAAAGAAGTTAATAATGAAACGGAAGGTCGAGGAAGATGTAAAGAGAAGAGAACAAATTAGTTGCAAAATTACTTTGATGGGAAGCATGAGCCGTTGTGGAGAATGAGTTTAATGGATGCAGACATGGCACAGATTGGTTACGCTTAGCTGGTGGGTGAAGAATGAGGAAGTATATACTACATGTTCGGCGAGCAAAGAATATTAAACGATGGAATTTTAATTGAAGTGGGAGTTGAGGAAAATCCTAAGAGGAAACTAGCTGTAAGTAGATGGGGATTACCGGGAGGAGATTATGAGGAAGTGGAAACAGCTAATGAAGAAATTGGATGAGAAATTTATCTTGACGTGGGAATGGCTCCTGCTTTACCTGTGGATCGAATACGATTGCATTAGCAACAAATTGGCATTATCCCGTTTCTACTTAATCGCTGGTTTCATGTATTCATAGTATCGATTTAATTGTCTATGCGAAATGTATCGTAGGTAATTAAAACGAATCTACGACGTTTTGATTAGTGCCATAAGAAGGTGTGGTTTCTCTATTACGATGACAAATTGTTCGATATATGTATTGATATTGACGTTTATCCTTCAGCAATTATTAGACGTAAGTGCTTATCTTATGTATGCACCATCGATGGTGAATTTATCTTCTCGATGTAAGTTCCTACGCTAATAAAGACGATAATAGCGATATATTAATAAATAAAAAAATGGTATTTGTGAGATAAATTTAACAAAGTTATGATGGCTTTTTTTGAAGCATTTGATCGGGAATTAAGTTTTATCTTCAATTTTTGTATGTAACTACTCCAAAGATCAGTATTATATCTTTCGCAAAAAAGTTTTTGTAACGTATTACATTTATAATGACCTACTATAAGGTATTGGAAATGTACTTGCTCCTGCTATAATATCTTGAGGAATGGAATATTTTTAGTTTGTCTTTTGGTATGGGATAGAAAAATATGTTTACTTTTGTCTCAGTCTTCCTTGTAGTTGGGATAATAGAAAAGATACTGAGAAATAAATAATGCTATCGATGGCATTCATTTTGGTCACTCCTTATGGAATGCTATAAAAAGAGATTGCGCTGAACTAGTATGGACTTGTTACACCCATAACATTCTGGCTCGGTGAGGAAAATGAGAGCAAACTTCTTCACTCCTCATCCTGCTTAATTAAGGTGTAGCATCCCATAAGCCCTGAGGCTGATGACTTTACAGTCATACGAGCCTTTTTTATGGTATTTTTACCTAACGCTATTTTATGTTTCTTTTACTTTGCCTTTTATTATCAAGTACTGTTTGATATGAGCTAGTACAGAGGGAACCTGCGGCCTTCGGGCCCAAAAAGGCCGGTTTGTCGTCCATTGGGGCTTTTTAATTACTTTCTGAAACAAATTCCCGTATTTAAATGATTCTGATCCCAGCCTTGCTAATACCGCAAAGGAAAACAAATTGCAAAATGTTTTCTTTTAGGTCACGCAACGAATGAATGCATTTTCTCATGTGGAGTTTTGACGTTAAACTGTGGGAATGTTAGGAATTAGTTTACCAAGAGCAGTCTGAAGGTTTCACATATGGACTGTCTTATGCAGCCAAATGGTAATTTTCCGATGAAAAAAGTCTACACAAGACTATCGGAAAGGTTCCTTGTGAGAGTTCTTCTCTTGGATTGTTTTCGGCTAAAATTCGTAACTTCTTGATACGTATAGTAAATCATTTTCTCCTGAATTTTGGAATGGTAAAGATATTTCCTTGAAACAGTGCCAGCGATTCATTATTCTACAGATTAAATACTCGTTTCACCATCACACTTTGGACACGATAGATTACTTACTAATAATGCTCATTTCTAGTTATGGCATATGACATTTCGTTCGATAATTACATTACAACTAAACTATATGTAAATTTCTTTTCCGCTCTTCGGAATTTGTTCTAATTCGTGTATATTTACTGAAGTTAATAGCTACCTAACATTGAAACTTCTGTTAACCGAACGTTTATAAATTGAATTTCTCATCGAATTAACGCCGCTGAAAAGCTGCTTGCAATTGAAAAGCATTCGTTAAATCGGTTTAATTTAATATTTTTAATGTTTATATTTTTCCTTGCACTTCGAGTTCTATAAATTTAAATGTTATCCGGTGTAACATTGACATTGGATTTAACCGCGCCGTCAACTTCTCTAGTTTCAAAGGAATTTCGTTATAATATCATCGAACCGCGAGCCGTGACCGTTGAGTGCGAATAACATACCTTTATTCTTGCCTTTTTTCTCGTTAACGTGAAATACGAGGAAAAATGATCGGAAGTACTTTGAGGTGAATTATTCATGCGGAACTGTTGCATATTAATGGCTATTACATCGAAATTTTATCGCTCAAAACAGCATCGATAACGCCCAGAGAAAGTTTTCTAAAACACCCTTACCCATTTTCGTTTGTCACGAATGTATAGTTTACCATATATCCACGAGAGGCATTTTTGCCGGAACGCCTCCATTGCGAGTTAAGCACTCGCGGAGCCCTTTTCAAACGCCATTAGCATATTTATTAGTTCCATTATCTGTCGCTCCGAATTAATCAATCATGCTCGATGCTATCGAGCTCCTGAAATATCACCGAGCACTCGTCAATGTTAAGTAAATCTAATATCGAATAGGACATGTACATGTGTGATGTCATCAGGAGAGAGTTAAAGAGAATTAAAATGGAAAGCTGTGGGCGGTTGAGGCATTTTCCAAGACTAGAATAGAAGCGGTGTGGAAGGGTACCACAAGGACGTGGTCAGGGACCACAATGTTTAGATATCTCGCGGCGCGTATCGCTCCCGTGCGGAATGTCGCCGGACGGCTTCGTGCACTTTTGCAAATGAAGGATTCGCGGAGAATGGATCATATCGGAAGTTACATACAGTTTTCTGTAGTCCGTCGGGATGGCGGTGAACCTCCCTCCCTCTGGAGACATTCATACCTTCGTCCTTTGGTACTCGATCTGTGTCAAAAGCCTTCATCTGTCAAAGTGAAGCGGAGGTCTCTCGGGAGTTTTTTTTTTAAAAGTGCTCTTCTTCTCCGCACGCGTTCGGATATTTGCTTTTTTTCATCCGTGTTCGACGTCTACGTTTCTCGTTGGGATCTTATTTTCCTCTATCGGAGGTTTTGTTGTTTCTTATTCGTTTGATTTTACTCTGCGGCGCACTCGCGGTTGAAATTGAGTCGTCGCTCTTTGTCTCGGTTCTGCGGGAAGATGTAAAGGTTATTCCAAAGGCCCTGATCGAGCTTTTTCCTCCTTAGATGGAGTTTGGAATGTTCCTTTTGTTCGGTATTGTTTTAAGTCATCTCTCTTCTGAGTCGATGCGCTATAAATGCGTTTTCCATTTATTTGCTTAAATTATTTAAAGGACAAAAGTAGACCTTTGCAAATTTAAATGCTTGATTCCTATGAGTTACACTTTTTTAAACGTAGGAAATAAGAAGGCAGGGTTGGATATTGGTTCATTCGTACAATTTTGTAAATTCCTAATACCACTGGCTATTTGTCATTATTCGATTAGTTTGACAGTTGTTACGGCTATTTGGATCACTCTAGGACATGCTGAATCAGAATAAAATATATATTTATCTCTCGCATATTTATAATTTATAGACGATAGCGCAGATCCAACTGACTGCATCTTTTAATCAACATTTTTGAAACAAAGATTGGGCGAGGAAGAAAAAAAATAAATTTGAGTTGAAAATCAACAGAATTTTGATCGGATCCAGTATTTAGATAATTGATTAGGTTGCGTAATAATCATCGAGAGAAATGAAAGGTAACGAAAGAGATTTTCAGGGCGAGCTTAGATGAGTTGAGAGTATTCATTATAACTGACTTCAGCGATTGTTGCATTTGCAATATTCCGGGAAAGAATGACACCCTTGGAGTGAACTAAATCCAACGAAAGCTGCGAAAACCTTTATCGTTACAAAGAAAAGAATGGGTAGTTGATTAAGGGGTGTGGGAATTAGTAGTTTTCCATGTTGGAATTGATATTCGAAAGTCCGCTGGTCGGGATGTGAATGGCTCAAGGACTTAGAAACCAAGGTGATCGATTATATTATCCATCTATTTCTGCTGTCTACCAGTAGCAAGATATACGCCAATATATGCCAACAAGCGTCCGCCTTCAGTTGAGCTGCATCAAGCGAGTAATTAAAAATCCCGTCGGCGACGACTCCATTTTATCGGAGCTTCATCGATATTCTGCCAAGGAAAGTGCTTCGAATTAATATCAAAATCGATGAAGTTTCTTCGTCGTTGCTGAGAAGCGAAGAGTGAAGATTTCGTGTTTACAGTGTGATTCAGAGGCGCTTCATTGAATCTATTGAGAATAAATAATAATTGAATAGGTAAACAGAAGTCTATAGTATATAGACTTTCTATATTCATTATTTGCAGTCTTACTCTAAATTATACAATGCTAATTATAACAATGCAACGTTTACGGCTATTACAGCACATCTATCAGCCAGAAACACACCTCACTGTTACAATGAATACATTTCGTAGTTAAAAAAATACATTATCACAGTATACATATCTCCTAGCTATAACTATGAAGAATTGAGTTATATTGGTAATTTATGTGATTGTCTTGATTTTGACTGAAACAGTTTAGTCCTCCTGAGCAAAGTGCTCGTCAGTAGGTGCTGTTTCTAACTTTTAACACATAGCATGTTTATATGCTGGCATTAATTACACATATATGTCGAAAAGCATTGATTTTCTACTAGCTGTATAATTTTAATCTTAATTTTTTCTTCGGAAATTGTTTCTATATTTCTTAGTTTATTGTTCATTAGGTTTATTAATTTTGGTACTATTTCTTAAAGCCTTCTTTCAACATAATGAATTAGACACCGTAGGGTATTCATATAAATCAGAGTTTCTTCTGTCATCATATGTTCGGATTCTCTTATCGTTTTTTATTTATCATCAAAATAGTTTTCACTGATCGGAATATATTTTAAAAGTTTGTCCAGGGGTGGTGGATTATGGGATGTGTAAGCCTTCTCCAATATATCAGTGCTTGTTTTGTGTTCTGTTTTGATCACTGTGCTGTAAATGGTATTTACTATTCTATTTTGGGTTGTCTGTAATATATATTTATGTGCTTTTGCAGTTTATGACTGTAGTACTGAACTTACATAACGACTATGCAAACTAACATACAAAAGATAAATAATATTATTAAGATATGCTAGAACCAGTGAGGAGAAGAGGGTCATAAAAAAGAATATGTTCCTGAAGCTACTTTTGGTGGAACTTCGCCTTTTGTAAAGCAACCTCTTAACCAACCAACAGCAAAATGAAAAGAATAAAAATGGAAGAAGAAAGGATGATCGGGGTGTGGGTAAAAACTCCGCTCTGAAAGCCTTAAGAGAAAAACCTTTGTTACGGGAAAACGCTCACATAGGAAGGGGAGCAAAAAAACCGCGAAATCACCCAGAGAAATAGATCAAATTAGGTACAGCATATGTAGCTCGAATCTGTCAACTTATCGATCCCGTTCTATAATGGAGTGGCACGGAACGTGAGATACTGAACAGCGACGTAAGCGTTTTAACGTAAAGTTATTGATTATAACTATAAATAAAAAAAAAACAATTAAAACTCTTTGCTAATGATAAATGAGTATCGGAAGGATGAAAGTATGGAACTGGACTCCATGAGTAAGAGACAATCGAAGAAGACCGTGAAGGAAATGGAGTTATGACATCGAGAAGGAAAGAGAGAAAGTAGGGTCACAACCAGTGTAGTGGAATGACAAGGAGCATTAACTTTTGGGATGCGAGTAGAAGATATGTAAGAAAACTAAGTTCCGATGATTTGTGTCGAAGTTGCGTAGATATTGGAACAAATGTATATGTTAAAATGATTATCCAAAGAATAATGGTTGAAAGAACTGTGTTCATGCTTCACAAAATATCTCAATTGGCGACCGGTTTCAGCTACTTATAGTTATCATCAGGCCACTACTCTCACAAGTGTTTGGTACATATAAAATATTCTTGTTTTTTCCAAAATAACTGAACACTTTCCTTTGTCAGCATTGGATGAAATTAAATTATTATTTGTTAAATCTTTCAGTTTATACGTAATATTGGAAATATAATTTCCCGTTTCCAGAAAATTGTTCGCATCTTTTTGTAGAAACCTTTACATTGATCTGGTGAACGATCAACTTACCTTCGGTGAAAGGAAATTTCGATTACGCGCCTTTCCTGCGGAATTCCTCCGTTAGCTTACCGTTGCGCGTTTTGTAGACAGATCTGCTATTCTTCTACGTGATTCCATTGAGATTCTGTTTCTACCGCGACGTATAATTAAGTTTACGACAGTTTCTCTTAGATTCCTCAAAGCGCCTTCAGGTTGTAGATCTATTATTCTCCCTTTTTTAAACTTAGGATTTCAGTCGAATTCCTCTTCAAGGAAGCCGTGAATTCCTGTCGTTTTAAACTTCCTTAGCTTATTTTTCGATCCAATGGTCCTATGTAACAACTTTCTGTTTGATAAATTTTGAATGGTCGTCCATTTTTAACTTTCTCGCTGTAATCAACATTGAAATTAATTTTCGATAATAATAGTAATTAGGAGAGTTTTATTGGTTGGTTATTTTAAGAGTTTTTTATAAGGTTGTACAAGATTCAATGAACATCATGTACACAAAAAAACTCCAAGTTAATGAAATCGATATGCGAAGGCGTGACTTCGTGGGAAGACATCGCAGAATGAAAAAACTTCGTACTTTTCCACTGGGACTTCGCGACCGGTTTCGTGAGAGTACTTACATCTTCAGTAACTCCAAATTATACTACGTACATTAAAGAAATGAGATCATCGTTAATATGCAAGATAATTTTAATCATCATTCATATGCAATAGATAAGTTTACGTATGCACATAAAATGAGCATTACTTGTAACAGAAAATTACTACACAACTGTCACCCCGCATGAATTTTGGTAGAAGAGTTCACAAAATATGTTATAAAAAGTGCCAATTTGTTGCATAGTTCCTCCAAAGTATGACTTATTATAGTAGTAACTCTTTTACACACATATCTACGGAATTTAAAACTTTAGAGTTTCCTTCTAGTATTTAAGAGTATTTACACAAATGTTACATTTAATTACGTATTATTTATGCCAGAGCTCTACTGATATGAATAATAATCTTAATCCAACAAGGTCCTGCCAAGCCGTATTTGCTTGTCAGCAGATTAAATTATTTATCATTTTGTAAATTATCAACTGACAACAAGGATGTCAATTAATGATTATCTGTTAGACATATGAGAATAGAATCTTACGACATGGGAATGTTTGTTTTTGTTTACTTTCTTAGACAATTGTTTCACTTGTCAACGTCTTAATAGATTGAGGATCTATCAGCACTTGGAGTCATATAAATCAATTTCCGGCCGGTATTTATTTGTTAAGATAATTATGATACTAACGATGTTTTATTATCCTTAAAATAGGAGACTTTGTAATGCTGTCCTAGTCTTTGGTTGGTGTAGGAAAGCCTCGAGTTCGAATTCCTAGATATTTTTGAGAGCTTCTTTTGAAGCGTCCCTTTCTGCGCCCTCAGAACATCCTCTCGCAAAAACCCTCGAATTCATTCTCTTTGCTTTTCCTTAACATTTGCAAAGATTTTCCCGCAGAGCGTAAAATTTGACGTTTTGCGCCGGTTCTGCTCAAAAGCATTCGGGTAGCATTTCCACTTTTCCTCTTCGCCCTTCCTCCTCTCCCATTTCGCCTCTTTTACTCTCTTAGTTCGGAATTTAATTGAACCCACGTCATTTTCTTCCGTCGCGAAAATTTTCTAATTACGCCAGTTATCATCGCAGACTCAAAACAAAGGAGGGAGAGAAAAATAAGGTCACCTGATGCTGGAATCCCTCGCAGGAGATTTCCTGCACGCTTCTTATATACGCGGAAAATAAATAGGAAAACCTCTTTTGCGCAGGGTTAACGAGTTATCCTTAATGAAGAGCGCTGTTGAAAATTCTCCATCGCTTTCTTTCGCTCTTAAGAATACGAGTATTACTGTTTCTGCGGTAAAAATTCCTCGGGAACGGTCTCTGTTCCTTACATTTCCGTTTTAATCCGCGTCTAGCTGATTTTTTTTATTTCGAGGGGGTCGTTACGATTTCGCGGAAAACTGGAAAAAGTACGGCCAAGATTTTATTGGACCCAGTGGAGTGTTCCAGAAAGTTGAGAAGGAAATCAAAGGAATGAATGTTGTTGAATTCTAGTGGATGGGAGGTTAAAATTCGTTGCGAAAGTTTTTATGTAAATAGAAAATATTTATGAAGGCGATACGTTTAGGTCGCCCTTGAGCCTAACGCCACGATGAGACGTTAATTAAAGAAGTTTTCATTATTTTCAGGCAACATTGTGTTTTAATCACCCTGTTAAATTTATCTTACTGTCTAAAATACATCTCGTTTTGTTGCAATTTATCTAGTAACGTAGTTTGAGAAATGCAGAAAAGATCTGCCTATTTTTTGCATTAAAATGTATTTAATGACGAAACGTTATATATTTCGTTATTATTTTGGCAAAATTCCTTTAAGTAATAAAGAAATGCATCGTAAATTAAATTCCCTCGATTAAATAAAACCCATAGAAAAGCAAAATTTTACAGATATCGTCATGAGAGTACTTAGAGTGGTTGGCGGTACTATACGGTACCACCCAATATCTTCTGAAATACGTAACAAAAAAATTAAGTAAAGGAGAAATGATTCTCTGTCTTGGATTTTGGAGGATATATAACAAAAATTCAGAAGAATCCGAGAACTCTTTTCTTCCAGACGTTAATCAGTCAAATTAATCCGTCATCAGCGGTGATCGCAAATGCCATTCGTTACTTCAAATTGTATTTGCATTAGTTGACGAGTTTCCTGAATTCAGGAATCCTCAACGGAACTCAGAATGGTAATATCATGCATTGCAAAATTAAAGGATACTCGATCTGGATGTACTGTTTGGTGAGGAGAAACAACAACCTTATATTGCTAATGGAAACAGCGGTACATGATAACACGAAACACGTTTTACTATATCACGTATGTCTGGTTAAGAAAAAAACTTTCCTGTGAACTGACTAGGTTACATAACATAGGACTTACATAATTATGCTAATGGATTTCATGAACATCAAGTCAAATTAAAATAAAATATAAAAAAAGAGTTACATTTGGTTAATACTTTCAGAAGCCATTTGTGTGTAAAGATCTGAGTGAAGGTTTTACTAAGAATATCATAATTGTTATTAGTTTGTTTTTGATAGTAAAGATGCATCTCCTGCACCATATTCAACTGAACAGTAACCCGCTAAGTTTTCGTATCCGAGATTTTGTGGGTATAGATAAAATTTCAGTGGTAAATGTATTGTGGAGTATAAGTGGACTTTGTTTATTTCTCATAAATGATACCACGGTGGGATCTAGAAACTTACCAAGATGGTGGGTGGCATTGAAGAGATTTTTCTCATGAACTCATATACAAGTAATTTTAATAAGATATTTTGTCGTAATAAATGCACGACGAATGTACGAGTGTATCTTATGAGTATATGCATATACGAGTATGTCTTTCTTTCACTTTTTCTCACAACGTCTTTTTCGCATGTCTTTCTTTCACTCTTTCTTACAACTTTAGCACGTTTCTCATCCCCCCCTTTCTCTTTGTGTTTTCATGCAGTGGAAACGTTTTTTCCCTGTTAAAAAATTCAGGTTTTTTTCCCCACAAAACCATTCTTTCTTATTTTCTTCTTTCTTCTTTCTATCTTCATTCACTATTTCATCTTATATTATCTATTTACACCAAACTTGTTGTTCTGAAAATCTGTTTTTATTCTAGTTTAAAAACGTTATGTTGTGTACTCGTAATTTATGCAAAGTTCCGACAAGTTTAGAATGGAAAATGAGATTCACTGGTCTCAATTACGTCTAATAAAGATGTTTTTATCGCATTTTAACTGTATGTTGGCCGTGGAGACTTTCAATTCCGTAAATGCAATCTTTTCTGTTCAAAAAATCTTCGGAAAAGTATCGGAAAATGTTTCTCACAAGAAGAATTAAAAGTCTTGCTTGATATTTTATTAAAATCAATTAATTAAACCTAAGAGCTTCATTAACTCTAAATTTCCAGCTAAATTTTTTTGCTTTACGTTGATTTTCTCCCTTAGATGGATTCTTACTTCATCATTCATATGCAATAGATAAGTTTACGTATGCACATAAAATGAGCATTACTTGTAACAGAAAATTACTACACAACTGTCACCCCGCATGAATTTTGGTAGAAGAGTTCACAAAATATGTTATAAAAAGTGCCAATTTGTTGCATAGTTCCTCCAAAGTATGACTTATTATAGCAGTAACTCTTTTACACACATATCTACGGAATTTAAAACTTTAGAGTTTCCTTCTAGTATTTAAGAGTATTTACACAAATGTTACATTTAATTACGTATTATTTATGCCAGAGCTCTACTGATATGAATAATAATCTTAATCCAACAAGGTCCTGCCAAGCCGTATTTGCTTGTCAGCAGATTAAATTATTTATCATTTTGTAAATTATCAACTGACAACAAGGATGTCAATTAATGATTATCTGTTAGACATATGAGAATAGAATCTTACGACATGGGAATGTTTGTTTTTGTTTACTTTCTTAGACAATTGTTTCACTTGTCAACGTCTTAATAGATTGAGGATCTATCAGCACTTGGAGTCATATAAATCAATTTCCGGCCGGTATTTATTTGTTAAGATAATTATGATACTAACGATGTTTTATTATCCTTAAAATAGGAGACTTTGTAATGCTGTCCTAGTCTTTGGTTGGTGTAGGAAAGCCTCGAGTTCGAATTCCTAGATATTTTTGAGAGCTTCTTTTGAAGCGTCCCTTTCTGCGCCCTCAGAACATCCTCTCGCAAAAACCCTCGAATTCATTCTCTTTGCTTTTCCTTAACATTTGCAAAGATTTTCCCGCAGAGCGTAAAATTTGACGTTTTGCGCCGGTTCTGCTCAAAAGCATTCGGGTAGCATTTCCACTTTTCCTCTTCGCCCTTCCTCCTCTCCCATTTCGCCTCTTTTACTCTCTTAGTTCGGAATTTAATTGAACCCACGTCATTTTCTTCCGTCGCGAAAATTTTCTAATTACGCCAGTTATCATCGCAGACTCAAAACAAAGGAGGGAGAGAAAAATAAGGTCACCTGATGCTGGAATCCCTCGCAGGAGATTTCCTGCACGCTTCTTATATACGCGGAAAATAAATAGGAAAACCTCTTTTGCGCAGGGTTAACGAGTTATCCTTAATGAAGAGCGCTGTTGAAAATTCTCCATCGCTTTCTTTCGCTCTTAAGAATACGAGTATTACTGTTTCTGCGGTAAAAATTCCTCGGGAACGGTCTCTGTTCCTTACATTTCCGTTTTAATCCGCGTCTAGCTGATTTTTTTTATTTCGAGGGGGTCGTTACGATTTCGCGGAAAACTGGAAAAAGTACGGCCAAGATTTTATTGGACCCAGTGGAGTGTTCCAGAAAGTTGAGAAGGAAATCAAAGGAATGAATGTTGTTGAATTCTAGTGGATGGGAGGTTAAAATTCGTTGCGAAAGTTTTTATGTAAATAGAAAATATTTATGAAGGCGATACGTTTAGGTCGCCCTTGAGCCTAACGCCACGATGAGACGTTAATTAAAGAAGTTTTCATTATTTTCAGGCAACATTGTGTTTTAATCACCCTGTTAAATTTATCTTACTGTCTAAAATACATCTCGTTTTGTTGCAATTTATCTAGTAACGTAGTTTGAGAAATGCAGAAAAGATCTGCCTATTTTTTGCATTAAAATGTATTTAATGACGAAACGTTATATATTTCGTTATTATTTTGGCAAAATTCCTTTAAGTAATAAAGAAATGCATCGTAAATTAAATTCCCTCGATTAAATAAAACCCATAGAAAAGCAAAATTTTACAGATATCGTCATGAGAGTACTTAGAGTGGTTGGCGGTACTATACGGTACCACCCAATATCTTCTGAAATACGTAACAAAAAAATTAAGTAAAGGAGAAATGATTCTCTGTCTTGGATTTTGGAGGATATATAACAAAAATTCAGAAGAATCCGAGAACTCTTTTCTTCCAGACGTTAATCAGTCAAATTAATCCGTCATCAGCGGTGATCGCAAATGCCATTCGTTACTTCAAATTGTATTTGCATTAGTTGACGAGTTTCCTGAATTCAGGAATCCTCAACGGAACTCAGAATGGTAATATCATGCATTGCAAAATTAAAGGATACTCGATCTGGATGTACTGTTTGGTGAGGAGAAACAACAACCTTATAATGCTAATGGAAACAGCGGTACATGATAACATGAAACACGTTTTACTATATCACGTATGTCTGGTTAAGAAAAAAACTTTCCTGTGAACTGACTAGGTTACATAACATAGGACTTACATAATTATGCTAATGGATTTCATGAACATCAAGTCAAATTAAAATAAAATATAAAAAAAGAGTTACATTTGGCTAATACTTTCAGAAGCCATTTGTGTGTAAAGATCTGAGTGAAGGTTTTACTAAGAATATCATAATTGTTATTAGTTTGTTTTTGATAGTAAAGATGCATCTCCTGCACCATATTCAACTGAACAGTAACCCGCTAAGTTTTCGTATCCGAGATTTTGTGGGTATAGATAAAATTTCAGTGGTAAATGTATTGTGGAGTATAAGTGGACTTTGTTCATTTCTCATAAATGATACCACGGTGGGATCTAGAAACTTACCAAGATGGTGGGTGGCATTGAAGAGATTTTTCTCATGAACTCGTATACAAATAATTTTAATAAGATATTTTGTCGTAATAAATGCACGACGAATGTACGAGTGTATCTTATGAGTATATGCATATACGAGTATGTCTTTCTTTCACTTTTTCTCACAACGTCTTTTTCGCATGTCTTTCTTTCACTCTTTCTTACAACTTTAGCACGTTTCTCATCCCCCCCTTTCTCTTTGTGTTTTCATGCAGTGGAAACGTTTTTTCCCTGTTAAAAAATTCAGGTTTTTTTCCCCACAAAACCATTCTTTCTTATTTTCTTCTTTCTTCTTTCTATCTTCATTCACTATTTCATCTTATATTATCTATTTACACCAAACTTGTTGTTCTGAAAATCTGTTTTTATTCTAGTTTAAAAACGTTATGTTGTGTACTCGTAATTTATGCAAAGTTCCGACAAGTTTA